>WBMY01001264.1:144245-183411 GCA_013397315.1 Donacobius atricapilla
GGGAGAACCCGAGGTACCGAGGCGGCGGCGGCGGGCGGGTCCGGGCCGGGCTCCTGCCTCCCCTGACTGCCTTGTCGTTGCAGTTAACGCGGACGCGCAGCTGCTGATGGCCGAGTTGCTGAAGGTGTTCGTGAGAGGTGAGCGCGCAGGGCCACCCCGGCCCAGCCTTAGAACTGCGGGCTCCCGCCTCCTCCCGTCCTGCTGCAGCTCCGCTGCCGCCGACACGGCTTGGAGGCCCGACCCCGGATCCCGCACTCCTCCGGGGCGCCGGGCCGCCTCCCTCCCTCCCGGGACACCAGCCCGGAGCCCCGGAGCAGACGGTCCGGGTGACAGCTCCCAGACCCCCCTCACTGCCCTTCCCCTCTGTTCACCTGGGCTGCAGAAGCGGCAGCACGGGCAGCGCGGCAGGCTCAGGCAGAGGACCTGAAGAAGGTGGATACTGAGCAGCTGGAGAAAGTGTTGCCACAGCTGGTATGTGGGCCTAAACTGCATGGGAGCAGGATAAGGATATGAGCTGAAACAGCATTATCCTCATCCTTTTGGGAGCTGTTTTGAGAACCCAGCCTCTGTCCTGACTTGCTTGCTGCTCTTCCCTTACAGCTTCTGGATTTCTAGAGGCCTGAAGCACATGTCACCTGTCAGCAGACAGTCCTGACGTGTCTCAGCCTCAGAGACACTCTGGGACAAACTGTCTCAACTTTTTCTTCCGCTGCCATTTTGCTTTTGTTCCCTCTCTCCTTTACCAAGCATAACACAGCCCAAAGCAACAATACAGTTTTTGAGAAGAGGCTTGCCACAGCGTTATTTTGTTCAGCTGAGAGCATAACTGGTTTCCATCTTGCTGCCTTACTCCTGTAAGAAAGGCCTGTATTTCACAACATGGTAAGGTGCTGCTACTTTCTCAGCTAATGTGAGAAAGAGGTGCTGCTTCACAGAGCTGCATGAAAAGACTTAATGGCTGGAAATACCATCCAGCCATCAGGCTCTTACTGCCTCAAGCATGCAGCTGTAACAGCAACTCCAGATGCAGCTCCCAGCCTTTCTAATGAATAGGTCATTAACAGGAGCTTAGTCACAGGCTCTTGCCAAGAGCAGGTAACTGATCTTTATTTTATAAATAAACAGTGTCTGTCCCTCACTGCCTTCCAGTGTTTCTCCAGGGCTGTGACATCAAAGAATGCTTGAAACCTCTTAACTATTCAGTATTCTCCTCAGAGGCTGCTCCCCCTCTGCTATAAATTTGTTCTCACAAAGAAACATCAGTAAGCTAAAAACAAGTCTCCCTTCCTTGTGTAGGCTCTTTGCTGCAATTCATCATCAAAAGTCAAGTTGCTTCAAAGACTTGCAAGTTTCCCCCTCACCCACCCTCTTCCCTAAATCTTTGTAGGATGAAAGGAAAAAAGGACAAAATAACAAACAGCATGTGTGAGAATCCCACATCACGGGACAGCCTGGCCCCTCTGGCGGCGGGGGGGGCGGGGGGAGGCACTGTGAAATAAGAAACCTTACACATGTGGGCAGGACCCACACAACCCAGCTGGGAATGCATGGCTGCCTGCAGGAGCAGCAGCTGAGGGCGGGGTGCTCCTGCCTGCCTGCTCCTGCCTCGCTGCAGGGGCAGCAACAGCCCACAGTCTTGGTCTCAGAACAGCTGGGATGGGCAGAGGCCTGGTAGGTCACAGTGCACTTGAAGCTAGGAGCTATCAGGGTCATCCCTCAAGACACCAACCACTTGGAAACCACAAAAACTGCAGTTCTAGTACACATTCCAGTGACACTACCAGCTTAAGCAGTCCCTAGCCCTCAGCACTGCAGCTTCTCAGCTGAGACAACTGTTCAGCTGTATAACACATGCAATGAAGGAACTGACCTAGTTCAGCCTTCAGCCCCACAGCCATTAGTAAAAAAAGGCAACAGCAAAAAGAAAAAGCAAGTGATACTACCTTTGAATGCCCTAAAGCCGCAGGGATGACTTCAGCTACTATAGCAGAAGTAATATGGAAAACAAAACCAGTTAATCAGGTACCTGCAGGTACTGTTCTTCGGCAGAGCAGGAATCCTTGTAGCAAGTACCTTTGTGAGGAGCCCACTGTGTTAAATGTGGAGGTGTACTGTCTCCCTTAAAGAATTCACTCCTACGTCCTTGCCTTTTCCAGATTTCAGATCCTCATGTCTGCCTCCACTCTACTCTGACTCCTATTGAAACAGCAGTCCTGAAGTTGCTGCCTTAAAAAGGCTCAAGTTCCCTTCCCCGACACACAGAGAACTGCTGATGTGGACATCCACAGTAAAGCAGCAATTGCACAGCAGCAGCTAAAAATAACTCTTTGTATAGGGAAGGGGAATAAGACCTCTTGTCTAGCTATTGAAGGTAGCCATTTTTCATTCTTGTGGTTAAATGGTTTGATGCATGGCTAAGTTACACAAGGAACAAGCATGGGCAGAACTGCCTGAGAGAACACAGCAAGATAAAGCCCCACACTTAACCATGAAACTGCCCCAGGAGTTGCTGCTTGTGTCCCTAAACTTTTTTTCCCATGTCAGGTACTTTCAGGGATACTTATGGTGCTAGCCCTTTACAAAAACTGACATAATTAAAACAGCTAAGCAGATTGTACTATTTGATGTCACCTGTGCTCTTCAAAAAATAAGGACTTGCACATCTGAAGGCACACTGCAACTTCCTCCCAACCACACTGCCTCTGCATATTCTAATCCTGGAAACCAAAAACACCAGCACAAGTATTTCACCACCGATGGGTCCTGGCTTCCCCACAGTATATATGTCCTGTATAAATACAGCAAGGCAGCTCTAGCTACCATCTACCTCTGATTTGTGTGACATGAATGAGCCTGACACAGCACCTGAACCATGACACCAACAGTCCTACGCAGCACAGGCTCAGCCCACACTTCATCCAATAAACAGTAATAAGCTTTGAACATTATTTGACTGGGTTTTTTTGGTTTGCTGTAGTTTTTTGTCTTTTATAGCCTATCAAGTAGCAGAAGGGCTTGCTTTCCACAGGGAGGATTTAGTACAGGAGCTGTGCACAGTGCTCGTACATTCCCCCTGCCAGCGGCCGCACATGTTCCCTGTTTACATTTGGGTGTCATGTAAGAAATCAATCACCTGTTTTGCTAAAGCATTCTGCACTCCTGCTTTGAATCTCCTTCCTTTTCCACCTTTCTTTCATGCCTCCCCCTCCCTCCAAGTTTCTTCAAAGCATCTCTGAGCATTTGGAAGTAATTAGACCTGAAGGGAAATACTGGCCCGCCAGAAAGACAATGACAAGTGCCAGGAACCCAGGGTGCTCTTTCTAGCCACTCTAAAGTTCATTCAGATGGTGCAAAGCTCCGTTTTGCATTGTTGAAAAAAAATGGGAGGAAGTGAATGAGGCATGACAGGCCTGTTGAAAAGAGAGCAGTTTCCTGTGAACTGACAGACACACTAAGTGCCAGGGCAAGAAGCTATCAAAGGGACCGACCAAAAGGGCCCCCGTGGACACTCTGCTTTATTACATCTACAAATTGTGCAGATGCACACATAGTTCAGGCAGGAAACAAGGAAAATGGAAAACGTGGTATTACTGTACCATGGAACCCCAGCTCTCCATGGATCACTGATCCATGGAGAAGACTTCAAATAAAACCCAGCACCATGACTGCCATGGCACTACAGAGTTCATCTTCAGTGTAAGGGCAATTCTAATCAATATTCATCCCTCCATGACATCTGCAGGAGACAAAAATCTGGACTGGGCCTTTTCCCTATACATTAACTGTGGTGCAGAGCACAGCTACCCTACTCTGGGAATACTCAGGCCACCAATCAACTGTCATTTGAAAAGACACTTTAAGTGGATGTTTTTTTCCTTGCTGTAAGTAATTACTGATGGTAATTATACACAGTGGAAATTAAACTAGGGCAAAAACAAGCTCAACAGGCATTCCACAAACAGACACCTGTGTTGCTTGTTAACAAGATTCTGGCAACTGAGCACAATATGAGTCCAGCAGCCTGAGTGCTCCACAGAAAGTTCACTGATCTGAACTCGTTTAAGTAACTTGAGTGCTTCCTCTTCATTCATTTTCCATCCATCTGTGTCCAGAACTATCATCAGCACTAACCCTAATCACTAAGAGGCAGAGAAGTCTTGTTCTAGGTACCATTTAACAATTGTAGGTAAAGCTGAACCAGACTGTATCTTGCTGCTAGAATACAGGCAGCTAGACTCAAGTGATCTCTGAAGGAGGAACAGAGAGGATCTGAATTTAAAAATATGGATAGAAACAAAGTCCTTTGCAGAAAGTATATAGGAATCATATCCCCCTTAATTCTCTATTCTTATTATTTGCATGCAAGAAACCTTAAATATAACCTCCAACCTTGCTTCTGCAGTCACAAAGACCACAAACAGGCTCTCCACTCGTTCACCAGGTGCAACTGGTATCTCAAATAGTCATTCTCTTTTTGTAACTAATATTCATACAGATTAGATCTCTCCAGGGCCACCAACACATTTTACATATTCTTAGTAAGTTCGTGGAGAAACGGGCACAGCCGACAGCTGCACAGTGATCCAGCAGCCCAGGATGCTTCATCTCTTTCCACCTATAAAATAAACAGAGCACCATTAAAACACTTAACATGTAATTATCACTTACTAATTTCTCAATAACACGATCTGGTGACTGAGAGTTCTGGTCACTGCTGTGCTCAGGCAGCATTGGGGACCACAAGAGAGCACTTGCAGAGATGAGATGGTACATACATCACAATTTTCAGAGCAGGGAACTTCCTGTTATCCTAATAATCCTTCATGTTATTAACAGGCAGCTTAGAGCATATTATTAACCTTTCATAACAGCTGTTAAATGGGAAACATGCACAGGTAGGTGAGATGATATTTTGTGCTTTATCCAGATAATCTTGGAAAAGAAAACCATTTCAAGTGCAATGCTTCAAACATACTAGAAATGGGAAACAGTGAAGATCCTGTTTCCCACTTCATCAGCGTCTCAGCACCAATCTAAACCAGACCAGCCACAGCAGGGAAACACACTGACCCACGGTTGGCAGCCTTCACACCTTACTCTCTGCCTGCTGGAACTGACAGCCCCGCACTGTCTTCCAGAAACAAATACTAAAATTCTCATCCATGAAGTTAACATTTGGCATTATTAGCCAGGTCACTCCATAGAAGAATTGCTAGATTTGCTGCCAAAAGGGGAGCAGACTGAATGTCTCTTCCCCCCGCCACTTTCTTTCTCTTCCTCTCCCTCCCACTCCCCTTGTCTTTGCCACTGCATCAAAAAGTGAATATTGCCAATTGTTTAATTCAGGAATTATTTTTATAATAACTCTGTATAAATTCTCATCTAAAATACACATATAAGCCATTTGTTCTGGGACTAAAAACAAGGTCATAGTTTTCTGATCAGGATAAAGCAAAAAAAATCATAATGGACACTTGGTTGCAATCTGAATTATGGAAAACCCCTACTGGTTTGCAGTGAGGATTGAAAAAAGGAAGACAAACTAAAAAACTCAGGAGAAGCATAAGTACTAGAACAGCTTACAGCAGCAAAAGGAAAATTATGCCAGAGATTTAACAGATTACATGGGCCCTTGGTATGTAGAATATCCTGCCTATTAGTATTTGAACTACACTGGCAGAGGTAAGAGCTCAGCACATCAAGCTCAGAATATAGTGAAAAATGCTACAAGCATATGGATTAGGCATCCGACTTCCCAGTGTTCAGAATCTGCATTCAGGTACTTCTCCAGTGAAGGCTGAGGTTCAAGTCACCAAGAAATTTGTGACTGACACGCAGTGAACCAAATGTCCTGCAAGCATAAGCTGACATCTGCAACAATACTGTCAATATCCAACACATTTGGCAGAGAAGAGGCTGCCTTTTGGGGCAGTTCGGGATGAGCAGAGCTCTCCTATGATTCACTGATACCTGGAAGCTTCAGCCACTTGGGTATTTTCCCAGGGGCCTTTCTAAACACTTGTGGAGCTCCCTGAGTGATGGCTGCTTCTGGCTGCTCAACAGTCTTTTTATCACTTCCCACTTCTGGTTCAGAGAGGGATGTAGCCACTGATGCTGAAGTTGATGAAGCAGAAGAAACTAATGATCTGGACAAACATTGGAAAAAGGAAATAAGCAAGTAGAATTAAGCTTTATTTTTCATAATAGCCCCCTGTACCACCACTATCTTAAAAAAAAAAAGACTGAAAAAGCTCCTCTTTTTCCATGATAGAAGCACTATCAAAGCACTATCCTCTTTTTCCATGATAGAAGCACTAGTATTTACTTAAGTCACTGAAAGCCTACTTTGCAGAGGACTTGCAAAGCTATGGAGTCAAGTATGACAGTATGACTGTTTCTGGAGAGAAGGAAGTCCTAGTATCTTCACATTTCTTTGTATTAAGATGGGCTCATTTCATGCTTCCCATTCCTGAAATACTAAGGCATTTGCAACTCTATTCAACCCAACATACCTGGCTACTAATAAATCAGCTGTAGAAGGAGAAACTGCAGATCTCAGCAGGTCCGATTTCAGGTAACAAGCTGTTTGGAAATGAAATCAAATCGTATTTGGTAATATAGATACATCAATCACCACAGTATCACATTGCTCTCAGCTTAAAAAATACCTGCTGTATACTACAGTAAATCTACATCACCTTCCCTCAAATGACACAGGACATCACTAAACCATGCCAGTTTCTTTTGCAATTCAGGTGTTCTATTTCATCATTCAAACCTCAAGACCTTGACATTTTCTGTCAGTGTTCAATGCATCTCAGGAACTTTTCTGTGAAGCCAGAGCATACTTTGGTCTCTGGGAGAAACAGGGACTCTAAGCATAAACCAGAGATGCCAAAGAACCAGACTCCGATCTGTTCTACCATCTCCAGCCAGTCCACTACCACAGGAGCTCAGCAAAAGCACCTCATAGACATTTGTCTAGTTAACATTTTGAGCAACAGAAATTTTTTTACTGAGTCATTCTTCTATCATTTTTGATCCCATGGCAGACAGTGCCTACTCCCCAGCCTATCAAATCCCATAAAAGAGGTACAATGTCTACATCTGTGCTCAAGCTAACTGACCAAACCAGATCTGAAAAGCTTGAGCCAGTCAGAATGGGGACATTCACCAGCACTCTCAAGGACTGCAGTTTCTTTTGACAGAAGAACTCTGGACAGTAAGGATGCAATACTGAGTCTACTACAGGAACTAGGAGAAGGAGCTGAAGGAGAGAGGAAATGCACTCACCCCTGCACTCCTCTGATCCAAAATGAATGACAGCAGTTGGAAAAAGTTTAGCCTGCAGCAAAAGGGGAAGAGAAGGTATCACTGTCTGTAGATACTTTCACAGTTCACTGTGAACATCAGAGGCAGGTTAGACAGCTATAGACAAATTCATGGAGTTCAAGCCAAGGTCACTAACCACCTGTAATTGAGGAAAACTTAAAACTTGTGCAGAGCACAGGCCACTCAGAGTAAGACATGAAGGAAAATTTTATGATCTGCTCTTCCTAACAGGTGATGAGACCTCTACAGCAAGGGCTCAATGCAGGACACCAAGAGAAGAAAAATCCACCTGTGCCCTCCCAAAATCTATTCTAAATCATTTTATTACATTTACACCCTGTCTATAGTTGAAATTTACCTAGTTTCACCACCTTTCCTGGATTCAGTATGTCCTTTTATAAATTCAACCTGAATTCCTAGTTCCTACTTATCAGAATAATTGCCATATTCAAACTTTTTTTTTCTATCCAGTGGGTTGGGTGTTTGTTTTTTTTTTTTCCTTTTATTTCAATGGAAGTTCCTGTAATTTGTGTCCATTTCCTCTTGTCTTTTTACAGGGCACTGCTAAGAACTCCGGACCATATCCTTTGCTGTTTCCCATCTCTCTTTTACTACACACATTGACAAGACCCCCCAGAGCTTCTTTTTTCCAGGCTGAACAACCTTGACTCTATCTCTCCCCACATGTCAGCTGCAGGTCCCTTCATTATCTTTTCGTTCTTTTCTGGGCACCAGAGAAATTGTGAAACTGGACTCATACACCCTCTGCTCAACTAAGGAATCACACCTGTAGGTATAAAGGAGGGACCTACCTATGGAGGCTGCTCTGCCACCTACAGTGACACCAGTGTCAGACCACATCTTCAAAAAAACTCAGTGATATATTCATTACAAAGCTCTACACCACCACACCCAGTGGTGCATCTGAGTGTTCCCAAGGGAAACCCAGAACAAGAAGGTCAAAGTTATTAAATTTCATGCTAAAAACAGACACTACTGCAAGCTCAGGCTTAGATTTTTTCAAGGGGTATGATATGCAGAAGATTATTATGATATGGCATAACCAGCTGTACCAGAAAGGATTCTGAAAAAGTAACTATTGTATTTATTACCTGCACTACATGCCAGTATAATACCACATAAAGAATAACCAGCTGAAACAATTCTGTTAAGCTTTTAGGAAGCCTTGTACTAAGAGACAGGTAAAGAAACCAAACCATCATGGAGTAAAAGAGGCAAGTAGTGCTATAGCCAGAAACTGTACGGCAAACGTCAATTTATGGTCTACGTTTTCCCTGATAAAACAGTAACACTAAACTGGTCACACTGGTCCAATAAATAAATAACCAGATAAAAGCAAGTCACTGCCTCCCTTGCCATCACTCATACATATTTGGGAACTGTGCAGGGCAGACTGACTGCTCTGAAGTTTTCTTGAGCCTCTGTTGCCACCATCAGCCCAAGCTGGATACTGGAATGATGGTCCCTGGACCCAATCCAGAACAGCAATTACCAGAACTCAACAGAATCCTGATCTTCACAAAACAGGCTGTGGACTGTTGCCTAATATGGAGACTAATAAAATTGTATTAACTGAAGGCAAAATGAAATAGCTCCACCTGTCTTCCTGCCTACAAGCTTCATATGAGCATAGGGCCTTATGCATTTTTTTTACATTAGTCCAGAGGCCATAGGAGACTGTCATGCAGCACAGTCAACATCACGCTAGGCTGAAACAGGAGACATTTATCACTCTACTCCAAGACTCAGCTCCTGCTAAAGCACCCAGGCGAATTCACATCCTTGAACTGACACTCTAGCAAAATAATTATTTATTAGGTCTTTTAACATTTCATTCCTCAATCAACGGAGCCTAAGGTTGCCTGGTTGTGCTCCAGTCACAAAGACAGTTCTCCATAAACTTTTTTAATTACAAAGTACCAGACATGGTTTAGAAATCCCAGAAAGAACTTTCACAAGAGCTTTGATGTTTCTACAGCATTCGTCTATTTAGGAAATGGGTGCCTTAAAAAGGCCCCCCCCAACACACATACACTCAAGCCCTTTTACACACAACATCCTTTTCATGCCAGCTGCAAGTTGGAAAATGAGGTTTTTGTAGTGTGTTAGTGTTGGAATTTTTTAATAACCTCCCCTCTCTTTTTTTTGCCTCCTGACCAATTATCTTGGTAAATAATTAACATTCTGAAAGAGATAAGTAAGCACAGAAACTCAGAACTCAAAGCCCTTTAGTTCAAAGCCCTGCCCTTTTCTCTTCGTTTCCCTGCTGTTGCCACTGAAACTTCCTTGTCAATCAAGCTCTGGGCACACACATCAAAGCCTCATGTGGGAATGGCCCCAAGGGGTCAGAGAAAATTCATGGCAGGGCCTGTGTGAGGCACAAAGAGAGAAAGAGAGTGAGAAACAGACCAAGAGCTAGACAGACTCACTCAACCAACAAACACATAGACAGACTGTGCCCCAGTATAAACCTCTACCCTATTTACTCCCAGGTTGTCAAATAGCCACAGTTCACAGTTTCAGGATCCACGTCCACAACCATTTCCCACTGCTGGCAAAACATCAGTCCAAATGTTTCAGTTCAAAATCTTAACTGAAAGAAACTTAAAGGAGCTAGACAGCAGCCCTCAAGTACACAGAATGCAACATCCTTCCCATGGCTCCTTTCCCTGCATCCCTATCCTCTCCTAGGGGTCAGCCAGCATGGAGTCCCCTCTTTCCAAACCTCCATCCAATAAGTTATATTTCTTCAAAATAGACTATTGGCTCAGGCACAGAACCCTTGGTTTGGCTTCCTTTGTGTGGAACTGTCAAGTACCACCCCAACCCCAGCACTCCCTGAGGGTGCAGCACAGAAGGCAGCCAGCTACACCTCACCTGGGAATTCTCTATAGCCAGTCACTGGCAGGACCTAATGCTGTCCCAGAGTTTTTTATAACCTGAAAGTATTTAAATCAGCAGCAATTTCACATTAAAAAATAAGAGCAGGCCAGAAAAATGATCCCACTGTCCAAGGACTGTCTCAGCATAAAGATGAGAAGGTTGTAGTAGACTGTCCATGCAAACATATGAGCCCGAAGTCAAAGCCTTTAGCATTCTCTAACACACCTAAGAATGAAATGATCAAACACTGGGTAGACCATCACCTGAAAACTGTATCCTAAAGTCAGCTACTCTAATGTTTGCAGTTGTTCTAATGCATCTGCCAATGTTTTTAGAAGAACAACTCTGCAGTTCTTCATTGCATAGGGCTCTCGCAAGAACATCTGTGAATCAGAACAGATTTTGAGAACTCTTAGAATCATACTGAGCCTGCCAGATTGACCAGAGGAATCAAAGGATGTTTGAAACAAGTAATTCAAAAAGCTCCACTCACTTATATGCAGAGAATTACTACAATAGGACTGAACCAACAGCCAGTTACTACACTCCAACACCCAGCATTTCTCTTCCTTGCTGCTTTGATTTCCAGCCACAAAAACCTGCCATTCTGACTGGGGAAATAGATGCTATTAATCTATTGAACCATAATGTTCAAATCACACTATGCAAGGTGTATTTACAACATACAGTCAGATTTACTGCACCAATACCTAGAAATCCAACTGAAAATGGTGCCCCATTGTGCAATTATACAGATACGACGTAAATAAAAATAGTTTGTGAGTTGCTTTTATTTTTGTGGGTTTCCCTTTTTTGTTTCAGTTTTTTGGGGCTTTTTTATTTATACAGATGAAAAACTGAGACCTAAAGAGACAATTTATTCATGGTCACACAGGATGGCAGCAGCAGCAGCAATGAGAACTAAGCATGCAAGTCTCCAGAGCCCCATCCAAGATCATAACCACAGGACAGCTTTCTTCTGGAGGGACTAGAAAGTCACTGAGGCAAGGAGAAAAGGAAGTCAATGTCCTGCCCATTACCTTCCTCATATAATAAGCATCATTCTAAATAACCAGCTCCTCAGATTTTAAAAAGATACACACAGCTTCATCCATTTGCTTAGTTACAGTTGCAGAAGTTTAAATGAACACTTTCTATTTCAGAGATCTGAAGACGAGCCTGTTACTCATAAAGCCACATTTAGTCTGAAACTATGCAGCTGAGTAGCTCCGGTTTTGCTCAGAGAGATAGCGAACAGTTACTTGGACACTGCGGTGGTGAGCGCGGTTTGTGACAGCTTGGCATCCTGGCGGTGGAGTGGCACCACTGGGGCTGCTGCATCTCAGATTCCATGATAAAAATATCCACTTTAGAACAACAGACCCTTGTGAATCCAGCTGTGATACAGTAGAGAGGCATTTCTGCCTTGTTTCACTGCATCTTTTAGTAACTTGTTCTCTAGAGCATGGAAAATATTTCAGGCAGAACTCTCCCCAAATAACACTTCTTTCTTAGACACATATGTGCAAAAAAATCTTAGAACAGAGCATTGCAGATGATGTACACTATTCCCGGGAAGTTATTCTCTTCCTTGACAGAGCAATGCTGTCAGACCAGGCAGAGGCTGCTGTTGAAGGGAACTTGCAGCTGCCAGAAGGAGCAGCATTCTTTCCGTCACACAATCTGAGAAGATCAGAGTGCCACAGGTCTGCTGTTAGACCGATGTTAGGAGGATGAATAAAATAAGCACTTCAAAGGAACACGAGCACGGAGGGAGAAACCCAAGCTACCAACATGAAATACTGCATAGTACACACACCCCAAACACATAAACTAGCTCTTGGAAAATTCAACTGGAAGGCCGGGGGATCAAAAGTTTCTTCAGCAAGACTGCACAGCATAGCTGAAACAGAAATAAACACCACAGTCATGGTGAAAGAGGTAGATCAAGCAGTTCATGTTTATAACCTGAGAACAAAGCTGCCCAATGTGGACTTCAGCTGCCAGAGGAGATGGATATTCTGTGGCCAGCATGGAGGAGGTCTGATCCAGCTAGGGTGGGGGACCTTTAAAATTCATAAGGCAAAGATAAGATGTGAAAATACTGTTTTGAGAAGGCTACTTATGACAGAATCCAAGTACAAAGAGACCCTGATAGCTGAGATCTGAAAGATCATTGAGACATTCATTGAGACCTTGATATCTGAGATCTGAAAGATCTGGCCTTCAAAACTGACAGTAGCAGTGAACATTTTGGGCAGGATTTCCACTCCAAATTCAGTTATGCAAGCGGCCTCTCACTGGGACCAAAGAACTCAGCTGTCCTCAAAACCAGCATCATGAGGCAAGTATGGACAATCTCTGTATGCATAAATAACAGACTTCACCACAAAGAGAAGGTGAGATTGCTACCAAATGCAGTTGATAAAATCCTGGATGGAGAAGACTAAGCCTTTTAGGTG
The DNA here is from genome assembly GCA_013397315.1 of Donacobius atricapilla. Classification (NCBI taxonomy): domain Eukaryota; kingdom Metazoa; phylum Chordata; class Aves; order Passeriformes; family Mimidae; genus Donacobius; species Donacobius atricapilla. The sequence goes on from WBMY01001264.1 coordinate 156,944, forward strand.
AATGCCATCCTCTGTGCTGGATGAATTTCAGTATTAATTGCAATTTTCTTCGCTAGTGAGTGCAATAACCACAAGGCCTGCCACAGGAAATGCCTCTGATGGACTGACTCTGATGAAGTAATTTTTTCTGAAATTGCATTCAGACTCTTGCCAAAAGAGAAGGCTTCGTACTGCCTGAGTTGTAGTCAGGTTCACCGAACAGGCATGCCAGACATCGTGCCCAAACTGGCATTAACAAATAGGATATGGAAAGAGAACCAAAGGCAAAGAAAGGAACAAACAGTTCATCTGGATTTCTGCCTCATGGTATGCAACAGAGGAAACACTCAGTGCACTCTAAGATCTGACTAGAAGACCTAAATATTTATGTGGAAGCCTGTGGATTCCTTTAGCTCCTCTGCAGACAGAGGATGGCCTCCTGCCCTCTCTGTTGCCTCGACTTTTCCAGTGACTGGTACTCCTACTTTCTGCTAAATCTTTCCTAGTATTAACACAGCAATCAATGATTTTTTTCCACTAACCCACCCCAGAAATGCAATACAAAACCGCCTGTTTCTGGGAGGAGAAAGAAGCTAAGAAGCAACTCTGAAAAGCTCAGACAGCCTAGAAAAAAACACAAACAAGCCACTGGAGCTATAAGGAACCCAAAGCCAAGTGCTACAACAGGGAAGCCTGTGGTTGATCAGCTCTGGAGAGCAGAACATTATAAAACACTTCAAGGGACATGAGGAGAAGGCCGCCAGCAAAAACAGCAACAACAAAAAAATCAAAGCAACGCCTTGAAGTCTTTATGGGTTCCAAAAAACTCCACGCTGCTGCCAATCTGTGTGTTCACTATACTGTAAATACACACAGATTTTGGGAGAATTCACGTCAGACAGTTCTTTCAGTCGAAGTATCTTGGCAGACAAGTCAACAACATTTGTCTTTTTTCCTGGTTTTGCTAGCAGCATAAAGGTTCTCCCTTCATTTTAAGTGATCAAATGTAATGAACATGGTGCCAATCTTGTCAGCCTGAATGGGGGGAGAAGGTGGAAAGAGTAGAAGTATTGATAATATGGTACTCCACCATCTGCAGTCACTTCTTTTATTGGCTTCAGCACAAATTTCAGTAATTTATAAATATCTGAATTCTCAAATGTGCTCACATTACTGCCTCAGACACCAGCCATTTCTCCTTACTAACAACACCAACATAGTCTGTAGAGTGGAAGATAGCCTACTGCTAACTTAGAACCCAGGATAACGTGAAAATTAAATGTTGAAAAAAAATCCAGAATGGCTAGATACGCTATGGTAGTATCTGCTTTGGAAAAATCAGGAGTCAGGTTGTGTGCAGGCATCTCTGCAAGGGGAGGACATCAGGTGCCAAGCATCCCAAGAGGCCACAGCTAACGTGACTGACATGCAGCATTTGGGGCAAAAGTGGCCAATTTTGGCAGCTGCATGGTACAACCTGAACCCTTAAAGAGATGTATTGCCACTAAAGACAAACGTCCTCCCAAACCTTTCACACATCCTCCAAACCCAACAAAGATACATCAAAAAACTCAAAAAACTTGAGCAATCAGTTGTACTGTTACTTTACCCAAGCTGTCTTTTTTCTACGACGTCTGGAAGAACTGCATACTCCACAGCACTTCATTCACATTCACATACCATGCACCACAACACTGTTATTCCAGAAGGAGCTTTCTCACTGCAGGGGTGCTGCCTATTACCAGGTCACCCTAGAGCAAAAGCTCCTCCTGCCCCAGCCCCAAAGCCACATTGTGTTACCAAGTACCTGAACCATCTCCCTCCTATCTTTACAGAGCAGATTTGTCTTTTCACCTCCCTCCTTCCGTATCAGAAGGGGAGCTCTCACTAAAGTACAAGATATCTCCCTTCCACGAACCACAAGATGAATGAAAAAGGAAAGGTGCCCGCAAATGCCCCCGCACAGAGCCCAGCCCCACGCAGCACACAGGCAGGCACTGCAGCCTGCTCCACAGCGCTCGGTCTCGCAGCCAGCGCCGTCCCTTGGCCCACACAAACCTCACCAGACTCAAGATTTCTCAGCTTGGAAGGGGCACAAGCTCATGCGAGAAGCAGTGAGCAGGTCCCATCCCCAGCGCTGCCCCGCCTACCCAAGCATCACACACATTACCTCCTTCCTTCGTGCTCTGGGCCAGGGTTATTTTTACTGAGAGCCCCGAGGCTCAGGCAGCGCAGCCTCACTGGGAACAGACGCATCTAAACACGGCATCCAACAATGACACAGGGGGCATGGACACAGCAGCTGGAGGGATTTCCACACCTGTTCCCATCCAGAGAAGAAAGGCCCTTCAGCCCCTTTCTTCCAGGCACCCAGACCCCAGCCGAAGGGAAAACTTACCAGGCAAGAAAATTATGGCACAGGGCCACACTAACGTGGTGAAAGTTAAAGAGGAATATGGATTTACACTGGTTAATGGCAGCAAAGCTTCTTCCAGAATCAGCCAGCCCAAACTGGGATAAGGCACCACCCTCACAGGTCAGAGTTCTGTGGTCTTTGACAGCAGTTCGGGTAACCAGAACAGCATGACAAGTTCTTGTCAGGAATTGTTTTTTTGTGTTTGATGCTTCATCCAAGTAAAATGTTTATAAACACACAGAATCATTCCTGCCATAACAAACCATGACCTGAAAGGGCAGAAGGGCCCCAAGCAAGGGACAAAGGCTACACAGCCACTGACATTAAACACAGCTCTCCCAAGGCCAGAAGAGCCACAGGCAGAGCAGAAGTCCATTCAATCCATCCACTACCCTAACAGTGAACAAAAACCAGATGAACAGAAAAGAGTAACCTTGCTTATAAGTGATTAGCTAGCAACAATTTTCAGTTTAGAAGCCTCCTGAGAAGGTTTCTATATATTAAGACACACTTACTAAATATCTTCCTTGTATTGTCCAAATTTCTCTCAAATCAGTATGTCCTTTTAGTATATAGCACCCTGTGACAAGGAATTCTATGCCTCAGTTTTCTGACACACAAGCAACTACCTTCTTCTATTTATTCTAGCTCCTGCTTTGCCCCACTTGATGCCACTCACTCATACTCAGGAATAAGAACTCAATGCATTCCAGCTTCTCCTTGGGACATTATTCCCCTTCCAGTCACAACTTTTACAGACTGGCAAGTCCTAACCTACTCAGTCTTTCTTTGGAAAGAAATGGACAGGAGACACTGCAGATCTCTGATGAACCTCATTCCCCTTCTCTGCACCTTCACCAGATCCTTTTGAAGATGCAAGACTAGATCTGATGCTACTCAGACAAACCCTGGTCCATATACAGTGATGTTCTCTATTTCATTCTGAGTACTTTTGGAAGGAGGTTGTTTTCAATTTGACTGCTATTCCATAATGAGCTGATGATTTTATCACCTGAAGACTTTGCTCCAAAGCCATAATGATCAACACAACAGCTCACTGTTCTGCATATGAAGCTCAAATTCTTTTCTCTGCACATCATATTTACCTATCCTGAGACAGCTGGGTAAGCCAAAAATGCCAAGTCATGCAACTGTGAACTAATGTGATAACAATCTCTTCATAATGTCATGCTAAAAAATTTCTAAGCGTGAGATTTTACTTGCTTTCCACATTTTGCAAGTAACTGTAATGATTCTGTATAGTTAAGATTGGATTTAAAAACTCCGTTTTCCTTTAATTATACCCAAATTCTCAACATAACCACCAGTGTAATTTGACTACGGTGCGATTACATGTAGCGCAAATAAAAATGTATCTTAAATCAAGTTTGGATTTGACACCCTTTACCTTGGATGTTATTCCTCTTTCATGGTGACAGAGAGAATATGAGAAATGAGAAAAAATCCTTTCTTTAAACAGTCCATTTGCAAAGAATTTTCCACTTTTGAGCATGGCATCTTGAATAGTCCCAGTTCTGTATCAAAGTCAAGGCTTAGCACCTTTGCCACGTGCCACAGCACAAGCACTGCAGTCCATGGAAAGCCACTGTAGACTGCAGATGTTTGACACTAAAATCGACCAAGGTCTTCACAAAGTTGTGATGTCTAATGAAGTCCCTAAGACTGGGCTGTATGGCACCTCCAAGTCTTTAAAGAGCACTAACTGAACACGTTTTCACGTTTCAGGGAGCTGCCACAAAGAACTAATTTCACAGTAAATGTCGCAACTAGGAAACTGGGCAATTTCCACATGTGTAACAAGCACCAGTAATGGTGGCAGGTACAGAACACAGAAAATTAAACAAAATTCCTGCCATAAGGTTTCTTGTTTCACAGACAACGAGATGTAATTATTCCTGTGATGCTTTACCGAAAAAGTCGTGTTTCAGGGGACATCCAGAGAAACACGAGATGTGCACTGAGGAATAAAAGAACAGTACTGCAGGGCTGGGGAGGCAGGCAAGGGGCAAACAGACGTAAGCAGAGGACATAGAACATTTTAGAAAACAGACCAAAGTTAACAAGGGAGACCAGAACCAGCATCAAAGGATCAAGAGGCAGATACAGGTCTGAACATTCAATCATCTAAAAGCATCTGCATGTGTATTTCTTCCACATGGCCTGGACAGGAAGTTGTGGAACTTGGAAAACTCTGTTGCAAACAACTTCCGAGGCATGCTGATCACTACCTAATTCACCATGCTGCTTGAAGTCCCTTTCTCTATCCCTCTCTCCACTCCAGCCCTTCTGCTCCCTCAGGGGCATCAAACAAGAATTGTCACTGCCACTGCATGAGCCTTTACTCTGAAGGATCGCTGGTGCATCAGTCTGGAATGGTCCATGCATTTCTGAACGACAGAACATTTTGAACAGTGTGAGTCTGGGGCAAAGTCACTGGCGAAATCACTCGATCACTCCTAACAGATGTGTGATCTACACAGCCAATAGTCTCTGGCCAGGGACTTCAAGACCACTTTATCTGACACTTGCAAAAAATCTCCAGGAATCTGAATCTGAAAGTCTGTAGCTCAGTATTCTCAGAGAAAAATTACAAAGAGAATGCATATTCGTCACTGTACATTGACTCTCACATCAGGATTCCGAAAAGGTCAAGTTTTTGTCTAATATGGTCTCTAGCTCCCACTGCAGAAACTGAAAACAGTTCCCTGTCCCCATCAGACCTCACCTTTTACTATCCTAGTCCAGCTACAGATAGAGCACGCTCAGCTCAGCTCTCACAATAACATTCCAGGTTAAATACTGTTCCAACTCTGCAGGGCACCAAGCCTGTACCAAACAATGCAAATCCCCACCCCAGCCCCCAGCATGCCTCTGCCTATTGCTGCACAAGGTGGACCTCTTCTGGTGAAGAGCTTGTGCTCCAAAACACCTGGTTCCATTAGCCGTGGCTGAGCAGAAGCCTACAGGGATCACAGCATTATAAGCCTCTTTCAAAAGTAACTGAAGTCTTAGGCAGGATTAAGGGGAGCACCAGAGAGAAATCAGAGCCCACGTGTGAGTCCTTACCTCAAACAGCGTCAGACTTTCATTGTTCAGGATGATTCTGGGAGGTGCAACAACTGAAGTTAAAAAACAAGTTATAAAACAGGACCACCTAGCAACCAGAACACCAAACACAGGTACGGGAGGCATCCCTGCTCTCTGAGGGGGCAACAGGTTCATGTGCCCACAGATGCTGCCTCTTAGGCAGAAGCACAACATGGCTAAGCGAGGAGGTTACACCTTTGCACTGTGAAGCTGTGTTTTAGGGAAGGCATTCCTTCCCAGGTCATATCTCGGGCATTAACATCCCACAGCTAGAAACGGGCTTTGTAAAGTAAGGCCAAATATTACCAACAGCACTCACACAAGTAAAATGGCAACTCTGGCTCGGCAAGGTGGCTTCTTACAAAGTCTCTCAAAATGCCAACTGCGGAAAAAGGAGAAAGGTTTGCTAAATTACATTTGGTTCTTCAGTTGTTGGGCAAGAAGGCTAACTTGTAATAGCACAAATGCCCTCTAGAAGACATGGAGATTGCCTTTTCCTCCAAAGTACACAGTTGCTATCACAGATTTCTTGTAGAAAAAAAACCCGAACAAAACGAATCACTTTGGCATGCAGGTCCCTTGGAAAAATCTAAGGGTGCCTGCAAAATTATCAATGAAGTTTGTGCAGGTAACCATGGCTGACAGCTGAAAATAAGAGGATCTCCAGTAATAACAGTAAGAGCTACTTGGGGCATGGTCTGATTGCTTTTTGTGAACTGACAGAGCCATAAAAATACATCCTCTCTTAGTACAGTTGGTAAAGTTTTTTTTATCTCCTTCCTGCTTTTTGGGGTTTGCTTTGGATTGGGGAAGAGGGTGTTGTGTTTTCCCCAAAAACATTTTATGCATTAACACAGAGGAAGTCTCCAAATGCATCCCAGTAATATATCATTTAGACACAAACAAGGGAATAGCAAGTGGGACAGCTTCCACACAAGGACAAGTATTTTGCCATCTCCACCAAGTAGTCTTTAGCTCACTTAACTAGCCCAAAGTCTCTTCTTAGTCCATTCAGGGACCCCTCAACAACACTGTAACTACCTACTGCTGCTTTTTCAGAGCAGCTCTACTTTGCCCGGCAACAGAAAGACCTGTTCAATCACGCTCTCTGCTGTCGTGTTGGGAGCCATGAGTTACAGCTGCACAGGCTGAAGGGGTCTTACCGGTTTCAGTGGGATGGAAGAACCCCTGTAGAACATGGCGGTCTGGAAAACGAACTCTCAACACCACCTAAAGCAGAAACAAAGTTCATTAGGACAGTGGTTTATCACTGCTCTGTAACACCTGTCCCTGGCTTAGAATCTGCAAGTTGTTTTGTGTTTTGGGGTGGTTTTTGGGGGACTTTTTTGGGGTTTGTTTTTTTTTTTTTTGGTGAGATCTGAGGTATTTTACAGGCATAAAAGAGCAACCTGGCTTACAGTGCTGTGCAGCTTCTCAGGGCACAAGGGCTGTCTGGCTTTCAAAGGAGGCACAAGAGCTCATCTGTCAAAGCACTACAATGTAAAATGCAGCAGCACTTGCTCAGAGAGTAGGAGCTCCCTGTGCTAAATGATGCACAAACAAAAAAGACAGTCCCTCATGGACAGCTGCAGACAGTTTATTGGCATCCTAATGTGTCCACAGCAGTAGGAATCCTCCTGACATACCTCTGATCTTTGTTACTTCCAGCTTGGTCAGAAAGCACTTGAGAAGGGCACAAGGATCATAGTTACAAAGTAAAATAAATCCAACTTGTAACACCTAATGTTCAATGAGATTCTAACCAAGATGTCCACAGCGAGGCAGGCAAGAAGGGTCAGACACACCCTGACTGATGTGTGCACAACAGAAGGGTTTTGAGACATCTGGAACAGAACAGAAGCAACTCTGCTGCCTGTCACTCAACCAGTGACATATTACCATATTACAGTACAGCCGTGTTCACATGGCACAACTGTTCTGCAAGTCCCACAAACAATTAATAGGGATTAATTTTGAAAAATCTTCCTGTAAGTAGCTTAAGGGCCTGTTGATCACAACTGAATCCCAAGGTACTCAATCCCCAAGTCTGGACTAGCCAGAGGGACTGGAAAACGAGCAAATACTACCTTTGGGTAACGCTCCAACTTTTCCTTCAGCTGAGACTCCCTCAAAGACTTTGTCATCAGTGGAGCTTCTTCCAGGCGTTTCCTACAGACATGGGAAGAAGACAAGTTGTCTGTAATTTTACGATGCATTTTTACTTCATTAAGCTAGCAGATGACCCAAGCAGGGCTGATGAGAACTGCTCAACTGTTCAATGCATCTCTCTCAGCATTCTCCCCACCTCCTGAAACTACTGAGCATCAGCAACTATGCTATATAACATTACTTTCATTGTACAAGTTTAAAAGTAAGTTCACGACAGCAGATGCAAGCAAAGATCCTAAGAGAACAGGAAAGTCTGCTTAGACTACTCAAGAAGAGATGGACTTATTAATCCAATAAAGCAGAGACTAGGGTTGGACATGATTACCTCATGCGGGCAGATAAGCTACTGAACTTGGAAAACAATGCCAGCACAAAAAATTAGTAAGTATAAATTAGCCACAGAGGAAAAAAAAATGAAAAGTTTCAGATCATTCAAGAACTGGCATTGTAGATTATTAAAAGGAATAGTGGGTACAAAATAAAAGCCTTATTGTATTTAAGATAAAACAATAAATGTAAGAAAATAATTACACATTTGCCCATAAGTAAAGAAATTAGCTTAGACCCAACAGATCCCATACTCAGTTTTAGTAACTCTTCTTTGTATCCAAGTAACTGATGTGTAACTTGCCTTTATTTTTATCCTTGACCATAAGGGGAAAGCATCAGCAAATTTGGAAATTGGGTATTTTTGGGGGGGTCTGTATTCCAGTAATCCCCAATCAAATGACTCTACATTTGTACCACTAAATACTCCAGACCCACAAGTGGCAGAGCAATTTTCAGGCCACTGTGTACTCAGTGGCCTGAGGGGAAAAAAATCAACTCTAAGTTGGACTTGGCTATAGCATAAAGGAGACTGTTTCACAGTCTTGGAGAGTTACTGTAGTATTTAAAGGACTGCTTAGACCCATTTGAAATGAAATACATTAATGAAATTAATTTCTTTAAGGAACATACAGACAGCAAAATGCTGCTGTGTCAGGAAGGCCAGTTTATCTTCATCCGAGTTTTTACTGAACTGAAGTTCGATGAAGTAAAATCACGAATATTTGAAAGCAAGCTACCTAAACAGTACAATACATTGTTAGTCAGCTTCCTGTAATTGCTCTGTGTGTGTGTGTGTCCCTGCTCCAAACATTCTCAGGTTTTGACTTGTGGCTAAGTTGGTCTCTCTGATGAGGCCTAATAAAAGGTTAATTCTGTTACTTAGAATATAAGGTGTTTCTTACTGGCCAAAAATGCAACAAGTTCTGTTGATCATTGTCACTCTGCTCAACAACAGGACACAGCAAATCTCACTCACAGCAGAAAGGGAACTTGCCTCTCATTCTGCAGCTGTGCCAAACGTTTCCGTACATCATCCACTGTGACTTCAAAAAATTCATCAGGAAGCTCTTCTGGGCCATCAGGAAGTTGTTCCAGGAGGTCTAGGTGACATATAAGGGGCTCTCGTTCTACAAGCTACAGAAAAAAAAAATGCACTTCAATTAGTTTTAAATGCATTGCTTTGCTTATCTTATAAGGTTCCTGAAAAAGAGTAAAAGGACAGTATTTGCAAACTGTCTTTTGAACCTGTTCAGCTCTGTGAACTAAACCACTGCAGGGTTTCATTGCACACCTTTCAAAATTTTACCCTAGTTTCTGGTGTGCAGAAAGATCCCTTAAACAGGGAAACCCTTTTGTTTTGCACTTACAAAGTAAGTACTTCATCCTGCGATCAGCCTTTGCTGCCACCAGAGCACACAGATGCAGGAGAGCAGTGCTCTGTAGGCATCAGCTGCAATAAAGGTACTTAATACATTTACTGGCAACCTTCCCTACATACCAGAGCTGAGAGCAGGCACTCCAAGCTGCCCAGTAGGGCACAGAGAGCCTGGCTGCCTGCTCCCCCAGCCTCTAGAGCCCAGAGCTGGGTGTCACGAGGCCAAACCTTCCAGTGCAACTGGGGCTAGCCTAGAACTGTGGTTGCAGTTATGAAAAAACCAAAACAAAACAAGCCAATACCAAGACTCACAATCCCCTAAAAAACCCAAACTGGAGCCTCAGCCACTGAGATCAATAGCATTTGCCATCTCTGCAGGCAGCAGAACTTTAATGGATACCTCCCAGGAAAGGCTATGTACTGGCTACTCTCTCTTTTGCCCAAAGCAGCAGCCGTGCCTGCATGTGAATACCAACCACGGCCAGAGTCAAGCATATGAGAGGCAGTTACACCTCCTGGCTCTCAAACAAGTCAAACGTTTTAAATTCCAAAACTGTTTAAAGGAACAAAGCTTGCAAACATAGAGAACAGCATACTGAAGGGTACAGGAGATGCAGAGAGGACACAGTTCGTGGCTGAAGAGGCTCACAGGAACAAAAATTTTGGTAGTTAATCCAGCATTTCTTCTTAGTCAGCGGCCAGTTTAACAATGCCACAGGTTCTGTGAATGAACCCACTGCCCATTTCTTCTCCCCTCATTCTCTTAAACACTTTTGACAATGCTAATTTGCACCCGGATGCCCTCCCTCCATCCACTCACCCCTCCCCCAGGCACTGGCCACTTGGGAACAGGAGTCTTCTCAATTGTCTAAAGCATAACACAAATTACAAGGCAATGTTCACTCTACTTGTGGGCACTAAAGGGTAATTTGAGAAATTAAAAGATGGAGGTTGTGTGGGTGGGACCTTCGGCTACTTTTAGAAAGTTGAGCAGGGTCAGCCCTAACAAGCGGGTAAAGGAGCCTGGCTGCAGCTTTCCCCAGGGTGCCAGTGCTGCAGGAAGGACCCCAAGTGCCCAGGACCATCTGCTGGGAAGAAGCAGGCTGCACCGTGATCCCAACCACTGTCCACTAATGCTCCAGTGAGGGCACATCTATGTCAGAGGCCAGAGGAGAATTAATCGGGCCTCCGCAAGAAGCCGGTGTAACTTTAATCTCCTCAAACAGGCTTGAGTTTCATTTCATTCTAAACACGTAGTGGAAGTGGACGTCTTCTGAAGAAGCCCAAACCCAAAAGACTGAGGAGGCATATCCTATGGCACGTTGTGAAGGATGCTAGGATACGATGGAGAAAACTCCAAAGTCTGCATTAGCAAATCCTAAAGTTACCATTTACTATTGGCTCTAACAAGGACTTTAGTTAATCCCAACAGCAGTGAGATTCCACAGGGAAAGGGCCAGCCCCTATCCCAACTACGGTGACAGCTAATGGTATCTGCCAAGGCATTGGCAATCACAAGATGGCACAAGGCAGGCATATATTCCAGTCCTAAGTGTTCACTCCTCTTCCTTGCTGTGGGCTCCAATAATCCTAAAGCGCAGACAGAACCCAAAAATTAACGTCCCACAATGATTACAAAAGAGACTCCAGGACTACAAACCCACTTCCCAGCCCACTGCACAGGCAGTGTTTTCTGCAACTGTGATAAAAGATAACCATCTCCTGTAACAATAAATGGCCACCACATGGATGTTCTACTTTCCATTACGTTAACTGGAGGAAAGCAAGCAGTGAGTGCATGTTGCTGTCCTACTTCTTGCAGGAGCCAAAGATGCTGCGCTAAGGTTTGGCACCTTCCTTCTCCAAAGTCTATTCTACCAAAGCAGAAATGTCAGGCACTTTTCATCGTGAGGCTGAAGCCGTATGTTCACAGCAACATCTACGTAAGTGCAGCCTACGTGACAAAGCCAGGTGTCAGGAAGACTGCAGTTCACTTTGTGGTCACCATCCTGGTCCCAGGGAAGCAGGTAAGCTGAGGAAAACTCTTAAGAGTTAAGTGAAATAGTGGTCATTGTGCTTTTCACAGCAGCAAACTCTCCCTAGAGATCCACTTCCTCCCCACTACCTCTGGGAGCTCTAATCTCATCGTGAATCTGGTTTAAAGTTACCTTCTAATAATTAACATTCTGACATCAAAGTCAGCTTGCAGCTGTCTGTAAACCATCTTTAGCCCAAGAAATGAAGGGATGCCGGCACAGATTTTATCCAGCCTCTCTTCAGCTTCAAAAACCACACACAGGCAAAGCATTAATGGGAAGATTCTTTTACAAAAATGGACCTTTGATGTTTAAAAATAATTTGTTTTGTTTTGGGTTTTTTTCCTCAGGACTGAAAAAGGACAAAAAGCAGATGCCATGTGGCTAGCCCTACTTGCTGGGAGGAGAGTGGAAGATGGCAGGAGTGGAGGAGGGAACAAAATGTAATCAATCAGCAGCAAAAGTACCAGAGATCAAAGGGCTTGAAAGCAGCCGTCAAAATCACATGCTGTTTAACACAAGGACACAACTCCTACAACAGAATGTGCAGCTGCTTCCAAAGCTGCTCTCAGAGTGGAAGGGCGGCTGGCTCCAGAAATGGTTTGAACTGGGCTGCGATTCTGAGAGGCATCAGTTCATGTGAGTCCTTCAGTCACCGCCACTCAGCCCGTTCCCAAAAGCACAGGTCTACATCAGGCTGAAGTCAGTGAAATGATGGAGTTCTGCCTCTCCCACCAGTGCACAGAGAAGTGTGGGCAGTAAGACTGGTTAAGGATACCACCACAAACCCTTGCACTTCTCCCTTCCCACACAACGGAAACTCCTCCTTTCCAAATCCCCCAGACAAGAGTGCAACTGAAGCAAGCAACACATGAGACTGCCCAAATCACCCAGTCTACTGTTTAATTCTCCATGTTAAGGGTCTGCTCCAAAAGGTTAAATAACACTGATTAGACAGACCCAAACATGTTTCTAATATACTGAAATATTCACCACTGCAGGTTGGCATGGCTTCTTTCTACTACTTTTGCAGTCTATAACTGCTCCAGAGTCCTTCCAGGGTCTGGCTTCTGTTCCTAAACAATCCCGAAACTCATCAAAAATAGGCTGCAACCACAAAGAAGTCAACTAAGGTACAGTCTCTGAATCAACATGAAAGCATCCACAGTCTTGCTAAATTCCTCCTGAACTAAGCTCCTTTTGAAGCTCCCCGGGCATCCTTTCTTTCTACTTATAGCTTTCTATTGTTCAATCCTGGCTGGATCAGACCAGAGGAGGTTCAAACCTCCAACTCTAGGAGGTACCAAAGAGTCGGAAACAACAAAGGGGATCTCTGAACATGAAAGCTGGCCCCAGTGATGAGCCAAAGGAGCAAGAAAAGAGCCGCTCACTGAGAATCCAAAATGGGAAACTCTCAGTGCATTATAACAAGGAGTAAACTATTATTTGAATGGCTCCTGTACTTCAGGTTACACTTCCTGCCAGACATACCCAACCTTCCTGAAGGCATTCAATTCTATACAGCTGCCCTACAGAAAACACACTTCAATGTCATTTCCAGGTCACTCTGGGATGGCATCACAGCATTCTTCAGGCATTGGTTTTGGTATCACAACACGGGCTCAAGCACTTTTAACTTCAACAAACACAGTTTTATTTCAGAGACACCAACAATGGTGAAATGTGCAATCTGTCTTTCTGGGAAATAGTTTGAGAGAGGTAGACTATGTAAGAAGCAAGATATTTTAGATTAAGACAAAACACACTTCTATAAGCAAGCAGAAATACAAAAGGAAAAGGATGGAAGGTTTCTGCTTCACCTGCAGTACTAAGAAAATTAAGTCACAGGGCTCACCTAACAAAGTGGGCATTTGTTCATGAAATCTGAGGCACTGAGGTGAGGATCTTCTGGACTGTGATTTAATGCAGCTGTGTTGCCTCTATTTGAACTATTCATCAAGGATACCTAGCCATTCAAAGTTTTGCCTGACTCCGGATAACAAATTCTTAAACTCAAATCCTTCCCCCTTCCTTTCCGAACTCAGGCAGAACTATATGTCATCGAGGCACCTAATCCTGTGTCATAGGAAAAAAAGTCCTCAATCCGGAAACATCTTTTTCCTCGTGGGAGTGCAACTTCAGGCAAGGCACGATAAAAAAAAAAAGCCCTTGTTGCACAAACTGCAAACACATTTTCCCTTACCTGTTCTTGCTCCTTTTGCAGTTCTTGGCTGTTCTTAGACTTCTTTGGCTTAGAAGGGCCTCCAGGGCTGGAAAAAGTTGCTGGCAGCTTTGAAGATGGTACAGCTACAGGAGAGTCACCCAGATGCTCTCCATCTCCAAAAAAAGGGACAAATGGGGTAGGCTCAGGCTCTGGGGAATGGCATATCTCCTCCAAGCTAGCATGAGAATCTTTAATTGAGTCTTGCTTGTGTGTGCAGCTGTTTAAAGATATAGCCACATCCCTGTGCTCCAAGTCCTTTGGAAAAGTGCTTGCTTGAGGTAGAGGCACATCCACTGCTTCTTCCATAGAGCCTCGCCTCACTGTGGGCTCATTACAAGGCACCGTGGCACCCACAACTTCCTCCCCATCAGAAGAACTGCATTTCTTCATGACAACTCTTAAAGAAGACACCAAAAGGAATAAAAATAAAATCATAATCCTAAGAGTACTGCCCTCCCTATTCTCAATGCATCCATGATACAAAGACAACAGATGCCTCAAATACACCCTGATTTAACAACTTTCTTCTTCCAGATGCTTACAGAGAACAAGCTCCAGTTGCTGTGAAGTGTTGGGTAGAGGGTCAGGGGGTTGTGCAAAACAACAGAACAGGGATCTGCTCCTCTGGAAGAAAACGGCCTTCCAGAGAAAAACAGCAGTCAGTTGTAAAGCATAGCTTCTAATCACTCCAGCCTTCTGTATATACTGCAAAGGGCTGGCCAGGAGATCACAGAAAGGTTGCCCCTGCCCCAAAGTCACACCCCAAAAGCCAGCAGAGGCCGGGAGTGAAGTGCCTGAGATCCAGAGCACGGAAGAATGAAGTGGTAGCTGGTTTCCCTCTCAGAGAGACTTTTAACTTTGAATTGTCTGTTCCACTCAAAGGAGAAAGACAAAAAAAAAGAAAAAAAAAAGAAACAAACAAACAAGCTCTTTAATCTGCACATGACTGGTCAGTGCCAGCATCTGCTGCTGTGTGAAGCACATCTGGGCAGCAGTTTGAGATAAACAGGCAAATCCAATAATTTCTGAGTGCCACAATGTTTTAGTTTGGCATCTTTTTTCTGACTTCTTTTTTTCTTTTGCTTTGTCTTTCTTTTGGTACTTGAAACAAAATTAATTCACCATCAGAGTGGAAAGGGAAAAAAAAAAGGCTAAACTTTGCTTCTCCCAACCTGACAATGGCATTGCCTCCAATCAGGCCAAGTGATTTCAGTGTTGTCTTCTCCAGGGCATCTTTTCCTGATATCTGCAAAAAAACAGTGGAGAGTAATTACGGCCTCTGATTAGCCAGCAAAGCATGTAAAGCTCTGTACAGAAAGAAGCCTGTATCCAAAGAAACACCACACAACACAAGATACAGGTGAAAACAAACTCCTGAAGTCAGAAATCAGACCTGAATCCATCTGTATCAACCTGCACTGTTTTACCAAATTCAGAGCTTATTAAATCATCTCAGTGGAAGATGACCTACATACATTTTCATCCCATGCACACATCCAAGTGGGATCCAACTACAGCAAAGCTACTTTTATGCCAGAAGTTAAAGAACAGGCAACATCTCAGAGCTGCAAGACAGACAATTTCCTTGCACAGACCTCCTGTCCGTCTGTAATGACCTATTCCAGAATAAAGACGATCTGTCCACAGAGGTCAGTGGGAAGTAAAGGGGACAGCTAGGGAGAGCGAATTCCATAATATCCACACACAAAATATTTAACAAAACATTAACAGCAAAAGATCAAAACAGAGAAAAGCAAATATTTACTAAAATGAAAACACTGTTTTGACTCAAGCTTTAAAAGAAGTTGGAAAGAAAAACACAAATAGGTCATTGAGCTCATTTTATGGGCTCAGAGGTCTCAACGGCGCAAGGTTGCGTTCCAAGAGAGCTTTTTTCCATACAGACACGTCATGCTTTGAAAAGACCAACATTTTTTCTACTTCCCCTCTCAAGAAAGTTCAAAAGAAACACTTTCCAGGTTGGAAAGCAGAGCTAAGTTTTCTTATGTTTTAGAGACATGAGACAGTTGAGAGGCCCTTGCTGCCTTACCTCATCTCGCATGTAAATACAGACTGGAGACAATTCACCATGCTGTTCCATCAACTCCCTGCAAGAAAGAGCAAAACACTACAGCATCTGCAGAACAGCCTACCCCCTCCAAAACCAGCGCAGAGTAACAGTACAAAGTGAAATCAGCTGGCAACACTGTCCTCCATGTTTCTCCATGGAGTTCAGAGTTCACAGGATCACTATCAGACATTGGGTAAACAATTTGCTTCAGGCCATTCACTTTTTCTTAAACGCAACCTAAAAGTTTAAAAACAAAGCAATAATTAAATTCTGAAACTTGCTGATCTCACTAGATAAACTTAGCTCATCACTGGTCGTGTGCCTCACTACCCAATCTGAAACATTACTTAGTTATACATGCTCTTTTTAATCCAAGTTAAAAACTTCATTACGGTTTAGACTGAACTTTCCTGGGAGAGGTCCATTTCTTTTCACATACGCACAGCAACAAACAAAATTAAATACCGCTTTAAAGCAGATCAATTAAGGACAAGAAATTTGCCTGTCTTAGTATCATTCTTAAAAAAGAAAAGAGAAAGTAAACTAACAAAAACAAAGAGCATAAACTTTCAGATTCTGGAGATCATAAAAAAAGTAAAGCCAAATGAAAGGCTGCCACTGTAGACAAAGTGAAAATCAACCCGTATTAAAGCATTTCGGTGATGTGGGACACATAGGAGCAATGATGCAAGCTCCCAACAGCCCCTCTGCAGAGGAAGGCAGAAGTGAAGGACCCTTAGCACTGCGACAGGGAAAAACAGTAAGATGCTACTCTTTCCATTTTCCTCTAGATAAGCAAATCTGAGGCATTCCAGTAAAAGAGAAGCTTTATTATATGTTCACTTGATCAAATACGAAAGACAAGACAGGGAAAGTACAATCCCAGCCTACCACAGCAACTCTCAGTTCTCATCCAGCCAAGATGATGTGATTTCAAAGGGGAAAAAAAAAAGGATGGACATTTTCAGCAAGCAAACCTCAGATGTCTACAGAAAAGTAAAAAGCCTTACAGAACTAACCAGTACATTATGCTGAAGCACTGGAATCAGTGAGAGCATTATATTCAACACCAGAAGAAGCTCTGTCACGTTGGTCTCCACTTTCAGCAAAGTGAAACTCAAACTGAAATCAGACAAGAATGTGGCAAAACAAGAGACTGAGGAGAATACTTGGCTTCTCATCGCATGCCAGTCTAAGAGGTGACCAGGAAAACACTGTCCACTCTAAGACAGTGCTGGTTTGGAAAGATACACCTGGCTGAAAGCTCAAAAGCATTTTTTCAGAGCTTTCAGATTCAGACACTTCAGCCTACCTCAGCCTGGGAAACTACAAAAGGTGAGAACATTGCACAGGATATTCCCCATCTACGCAATGAGACCTGACAAGATTTATCCCTCTCCATAGATACCAGTAGCTCTTCTTAGCACATTCTGTCTCAAATTCCTTGTGCTTGCAGTTGCATGAGGATATGGTAAAGAGCTGTATGTACCATCTGCACTGCAACAGTTGGTTTATCTTGAAACTCTGAACAGCTGTAACTCCTCCTCATGTGGTAAATTCCCTTGATCTTACTGCTCTCTACAGTCCAGTATGGGGGGGTAGGTGGGGGGAATGGCTTTCTACTCACCGCACCAGGAAACCATCACCTATCACCCGTGACGTGAAGAGAAACCACCTCTCTGCAAAGCAGATAAGGAAATCCACCTGGCAGCGCAGGAACATCCTTGCTCACCTCCTGAGGCTCTGGAGACAGTTCCTGAGGTCATCTTGGCATTTTATGCCTGACTACACCAGTGTTTGGTATTGAACACCTAACAAACTTTGTAAATGATGGACTTACAGGGTTATGTGAACACTTCCACTTAGCTATCTCTTCAGCCACCAGATTCTAGTCCCTGCAGCGAATTTCACAGGAAAAATCAAAACCTGCAGGACTCTAGTGGCTTGAAAAAAATTCCTGTAGTTTTCAGTGAAAATCAGAAGTTTTGGAAAGACATTTCTACTTCACATTACCCTGCATTGTTTGTAATTCCCCAGTAGCAATAATAACCACACTTTCTCCTAAATATATCTGCAAAACACTGATCAACTTGGCATTCAAGTGTCACAAAATTTTAGCAGAAACTCAGACTACTTCTTGTCTAGTCCATCACTGACACCTATACTTGTACATCCAGGGTACATTACCTATCTTGTGCCTAAATTTGCAAGCATTGGAACTGGGGCATGGAACAGGGTATAACTCCAAGAACACAATGTCAGTGACCAATGCTTGCTGCATTATGACCTCTCCTGGAAAGGAGTTTAATGAACAGAGACCCACCACTTAAAGCATTGTGCCTTCAGCATCACATAACTTAAACGCTTCTATTTTGAGATGCAATAATACCAGAAACAAAGTTATGTCAAAGAGTTATGTAGGAAAAGGATCCCTTAAGTAACAGTCAAAATCTACTCAATCAAGCATCTGACCATGCTAACTGTTGCTGTTGGAAAATCTGGGAATTCCACCAACACACATGCAATATACCGAGCCAGCAGGGAAAGACCACCTTAGGACACGGGTAACATTTTCTGTTATGGTAACAAGGAAATAACCTTTTGCACTTTAGCAACCTGCTTGCCCAGCACAGGATCAGAGTCTGCATAACTAAACAGGTCTTATTGGTCTCAATAGAGCAGTTCCAATTAACGGTCAATTGAGTATCATCATGATCACAGCTCCTTAACAACAACAGCTTTGTCAATATTATCTCAGTCTTTCTGTTACATTCCAAATGCTCCCTGGAGGAGCAGATTAGGACAATACATATACAATCAACGTATTACACCATATTGCAACACATACCTATTTAGCCCAGCATGAAGTGACAAAAGAAACTGAACTGAGAGGGACTCAACCAGCCCATGAAGTGGAAAATGAAGGGAAATAACCATTAAATTCCACAAAAATTCATCAAGGACATTTAAACTTAAGACTCAAAACTCAGCTACAATGACATGTAAGTGAAACCAGAAGCCACTCAGGATTGAGAGGGCCACTGGAAAATTATGGTACTCAATCTTTGAGTAATTCTCAAGAGCCAGAGAACATCAACAGTTTCCAGTTGAAGGATGTGAAGGACCAAATCTGTTAAGCACAAACTGAAACTGAGATATCTGGTTTACTTGTAACACTCTATATGCCATCTTGATCAAATGGTTAAAAGCTTTGCAACAGCACAGTGGAATGGGACAAGGCGGGTCACAAGGAAACTCAGAGGTAGAGCAAATCCAAACAGAGCAAGCTACAAAACCAATCCTGAGGGTTAGGTCTATTCTAAGGAAGTCAGCAGCTGAGAACTACTTCCAGACCATTTGTAACATATTCCAAGGAGTTTATGGTACCAAGACTGTAAGACCGCTACTTCAGAACACTTCTCCCAGCTGCCACAACAATCCCATTGCGCAGAAAGCAGCAGACACACCAGAGCATGCAAAATACTATATTCAGATCTCAGATTATGAGACACAGTTAACTCTCTGACTCAAGGTAAACAACCAAACCAACACTAGAATAGGGTTGCCTCCATTTATAATTCTGCAATTAGTTTTTTTCTTTCAGGAACAAAAAGCACTACACAATGTTCTGTGGTAATCAAGAGATTAAGTTGCTCCCACAAAAGAATATTGTTTTGTGATACAAGACCCAGGCTCCAACCTCCCTCACTCCTCTGGCAGCAGTACCTGAGGAAATTCCCAAGGCCAATGCCTGATGATGAAAGGCAGAGTAAAAAAATCTTGTCTCAGTTGGAGAATTCGAACAAAAGATCACTAGAGTGCCTTTGGCACACCATAGCAGGTTACTGCACTCAGACTTCTCCAGACAATCCAGGAAAGACACTCATCTCCACCTTATTTTCAAGAGGTTTTGCTTTCAATTAAGAGTAGTTGTATCCCTTGAGGAATCCTCAATAACGGTGCACAAAAGATAAAGGACTGATAAGACACAGAGAAACAGTACAGAATCACAGAAAAGGCAGACAGAACAGCCCAGGGAATAAAAGCTTGAACATCAAGCTGCTGTCTATCAGGAAAGATGGATGACAAACATTTAGGAGAAAAAAAATTCTTAGACACAATGGAACATGTCCTCACCAAAGACCAATAGCAGAGGAAGTCAGTTTGACTTAGAGAATCTAATTTCAATCACTTTTCAAAAAAATGCTTTCCATTTCTATCCAAGCAACTCTTTGAAGAGTGTTCTAAAAATGCATAGAAAATATCTGAACCGAATGAATGACCCTGTGGAAGCAGTGAAGAATCAAAATGACTATCAAAGACGTCTCTGAGTGTCCGAAGCACAACTGCTCTATGTACAACAGCCCATAAAGGTGCTGAAGCTGCAAGGCAGGCGAGAGTGGGAGACAGAAACACAGGTTTCTTGCTCATAGGGCAGACAACACTGCCCTCAACCAGCCTCTGAAGCACAGGCTCCACGCAAAGATCCCCAGAGACTTATTTTTTTGTCTAACTCTTGGAAGCAGCAGGCTCCTCCTCCAGCTGCTGCTAATCCATTACATGCACCCACTGAGGCAAGCACACACATCAAACATACTGTCCTCTCTTTGATGTGCTGCTCTTCAGAAGGGGAACGGCAAGCAGATTAGATTCCTTCATGTAGTGATCTGACAGGGCCTGTAAACATCTTGTGCAAGGACTGCCGCACGCTGAGAGGAGGAGCAGCCCTACAATAGCTTCCAGACCTTCTTCAGAACCAATTAGCCAAGATGGATGCTGGAAACTCAGGGGAAATTCCAGTGGATTTAGAATACTTCCCCTCACGCACTTAGAGTGGCTGAGCATTCCAGGAAAACATCTCCAGTTGGAAAGTCCAAGGAAGGATTCAGCAAACATCAACAATTAGCTGACTAGTTAGTCAACTGAAACAAAACACATTCAATAGCAACCCAGCCTATTAAATACATACAGATGGCTGTAGATCCAGCTTGTTCTGTGACCAAATCACACACAGCACCTTTGCTGCTTGTTGAACTTAACCAAGATTGCTAAGTGCATCCAAACAGCTGAACTCAGCTTCCAGAGGGCAGAAAAGAGCAGCTGTGTTTTGAAGTTATGAATGCTTAGCACACTGCAGCAGTTAGAAGCTCAAGAGCAACAAGTATATTAACTAGTAGTATTACAATGACTTGTAACCAATGAAACGACTTCGAAAGAGCAAAATTTTATGAAAAGCTCAAAATTTAAACCAAAGAAATAATCAATTAATATTTGAGAAAGCCATAAAAAGGTTGTCAATGTCAATAATTACTGCTTCCCACTAGGTCTAGCAGTCCCCAAACTGCAACAGGCACTCCTCTCCTCACAGAGGGCACAGAGGGTGTAGTAAGGCACAAGAGGGGACTGAAAACACTCAGGAAAATTACACCTGTGGTCTTTGTTCTACCTCTTTCCTCAATTAAAAGAAAAATAATTCTTTTATCTCTGGTTTTTATATGAATACTGTTCCTTTACTTATGAATAAATGTCACATTGTAGACCTGGTCCATGATTAAAAACAGAATGGCTGTCACAGCTTCAAGGCTTCCTCTTCCAAACCATGAAAAATAGAAGTGCCCTTCTTTGAGAAAACTTTATTAGCTTGACATTTCAAAACAATACAGCCTTTTAAAATCAAAGCTAAAGACAAGAAGTAGCACTCAGTGTTGACTGGACTAAAATAATGAGATTTCTAACCCACGTACATATTCAATAAATGTAGAACCAGAAATTCTTCCATTTAAACAGGATCTAATGAGTCTCTTGAAGATTCCACATTAACCTACTGAGAGCTCCAGATTTCCTTGAAGAACTCGCACAACAGAAAACCTCAAAAGCAACACTAATCCGTAAGAAAGAACCCCCTGCGCTACAGGGAACTACAGCACAGAAACACTGGAGATCAAGATCATCCAGGCATGACACACACAACTCTAGCAGTAACTTAACTTCAAACAGGTTTGCGTAAAAGAAAGGTGGTGCAACATATCCCAGTATCTTCACAGCTTTAGCAGTTTGTTACAGTTTATGCCCTGAATCAGGAGTGGTACTACTGGATTAAAAAACAATGATAAAACTATGGTGTGTCAAATCTGAAACAGCAATGAAAATGCAAACATCTCTGTTATAAAGGAGAAATCACAGTCAAATAAATGCAAATTCAACAAATCTGAAGGATTTGGCTGGGTCACCGTAACAAGTAATTAGTGGCTTGCAGAGATCCATCCAAACAAGTATTTTCTCACTGCCTTCCTCACCTGATCTTTGCAAAATGGTTGAGAAGTTCCCACAAGGTCTGTTGGCAGAGGAAGGTGTCTTGCAAACGGGAGCCATCATCTAGTTGTAATGCTATCCGAACCTGTAAGAACACCACAATGAATTCATCTGAAATTGAATGAAGACTTACTTTTTTTCACAACTTTTTAAAATATTTCAGTGCTTCTTGTTCATCTGTGCAGACATTCTGGCCTGAATTCCTGTTTGTTGGGATGAATGACTCCTGAGCATGGAGGACGCCATCTTGGAATACTAACCAGCTTTCATGGGCCTCTCTCCCCTGCCATATCTTGAACTGGAAACTATTCAGAGAAAAGCCAATGCAAACATCCCAAATAATGCACCATCATGAGCAACAGAGGTGTTCTGTTTTATACCAGATGAAACTTTACAGTAAGGGTTTTCACAGCTACATAAGACAAATTCCAATAACCCAGACCATCTAAAACACCAACACAGCGCTCTCTCAACTTCAGCATCATTTTGCAGAACAACTTCCCTGGGACAAAACAGTTTACTTGCATATCCACACACAGAAACAATGAACACAGTTCCCATCTATCCTAAACAACCAGGCCAAAGAAATGACATTTGCAACTTGCAACTCACCAACGCTTCCTAACCATCACATTTTGACATACAATTCAAGAGCGAAGTAACAAAAAAATCTCAACAATAATTCTGGTCGTTAAATTATCGAGTTCTTGAACACCTGCAGAAAAAGGCAAGGCCAGCTAGTGGCCGATTTTAACAGGTCCTTTACAACCTGGAATGCAAATATCCACATACATTATCAGGCACCACACAGACTTTAGTGGATTGATTCCCTACCTCTCCCCCACAATAAATCAATCAATCAATCAATCAATCCAAGGCATTTCTGAAGTGAACATATGCTGGGGTTGGTCCTGAAGAAATTCAAACTCCTGATTGTCCCAAGGGAAAAGTTTAGCAGCTAACCAAGAGATAGAGAATGGCAGAGCACTTCAGGTGTTATCTTTACCTTTTAGAGAATATTCAGCCTAAGAATGTCTAACTCTTAAGTTTCCTGAATTAGCCCGCCTGTCTAAAAAAAAATGATACAAAGTCCTGTATCCACTAGATAGAACCTAAGTTTCTCCAGTCAACCTTAGTTTTCAGAAGTCCACAAAAACTGGCCTTATTGCAGAGCCTGAGAAGGACATTAGCCCAAGATAGCCAAAGCCATTTTCCTTCATTCTGTGTTTTCATGTATCCCTACTAACACTCGCAGTGCAGCCTCTCACTGAGTGCAAGGTCTGTGTACAAGCATGAGGGCAGAGGCTACAGACAGATGGGAAAGAGATATCACACGCTCCAGCAATCCACTGTGATTTCCATGGAGGAATATGTTTGTCATCTGCTTTGGCTCCCACCGGTCCTCACAGGACTGCAAATGCTAATCTGCTGGAGACAGGAATTTTTCTACATAAAGGAAACAGTGGCATCATTAATAATGAGCCGACAGTACAATGTCATTTCATCCCACCACTAACACAACCTCCTGGTTTCTTCTACACAGGAGACAAGCCTTAGATTATTCTCAGCTACAGCAGAGCGATGACAGCTGACATCACCATTCTGCAAGAATCCAGCCCAGAAATTCAGACTACCAGTTGCAACAGTTTTTGGGCAACAGTTCAAAGCTAAACATGTCACGAAAGTCCTATTCAGTCCACTAGAAAAGTCTCTTCGAAAACCCCAGGGGCTACATAAAATAATAGAGACCAGTGCCAATTATCGTCTAAGTTTACAAACATTTAAACAAGAGGCTGACAGCTTTAACACCAGAGCTGTACTGATGGTGCTCCTGCGTCACCTGCCATCACAAAGGGAATTTGTTCCATTTTTCACTAAAGAACTGTCTTACAGGAAACAATGTTTTCCACATGCAAAGACAAATCCAAAAGCCTTCTATTTGTAAAACATCAGATTTGCTGAACAAACTCATGATTTATCAACCTATATTCCGTCTCTAGGGCAACTGCTGTCACTATAGGAAGGCACACCTACTTCCACATGCACAATCTTAATAGAACATACAATAACAAAAGACACAGAATCAAATTCATCCCAACATTACCACAGCTAGCCGGCACCACTGAGTCTGCATCTCAACTGCCACGACATCCCAGTCACAGTCACTTGGCTGTTAGAAAATTCCCTATTTTTTAACACATACTCCTGTGGCAGGGAATTCTCTTCAGTCAGTTGATCTGTACAAAGTCTTTTCTTACACTGTGAAATTCTCCCAAGTAAAATCTGCTCAGGTTTGTGGGGCAGGGACTCTGTGCAGACTCCACTCTTCACATGCACATTTGCTGCATCTTCTCACCTTCATGACACAGCAGCCAGCACTCCCACGGAAGCCTCACTTCTGTAGATTGTTCTGCTGAACTGCAACTAAATAGTCACAGCTTACTCTTCCATTAGCTCTTCTCTTTTAGAGCTCTAAAGTAATCGTTCCACACTGTAATCCCTCTCTTAACAGCGAACAGTCCTTCTTGCCCTTTCTCGCAATATAACTTCAGGGGAAAAAAATAAGATCACTGTTTTCATTCAGTATCTCCCAAACTGGATGCAAATGTCAGATAGTCATCACTTCACCATTTCAAGAGAAACACTTCTCTCTGGAAGACAAACTCCATTCCACCACATTTCATTGAAAATGCTAAGCAGATGCTACTGGTTTGTGGTATTTTTTTAAGTAAAGACGTCATTTGAAGCACAAATATCTTTTTAGCCCCAAATCAGAAAAAAGGCATTAGTGCCAAAACAAAGAACATGGAGGTTTTACAGACAAAAATAAGAACGTCAGGGACCCCCAAAACTATGTTACACAGTGAACTAAAGCAGGGACTCCAAAGCCTTCTCACACCACAAAGTTCACTTTTCAATGAATCAATTTCTCCCTGTGACAACTAGAGCAACTGCCTTTAACAAACACCACTAACACTGCTTGGCTGAAAGACATTAAGAGATTAGCACCAACAGACCTGAAACTTAAATGGAAACTAAGAAATTTCCCATGAGGAAGTTAACAAATAGCAAAATGATTGCTAGCGATACACAAATTTCCATTCTCAGGCTACCTAAGTAAGACCACACATCATTTTTACAACATGAAGAGTTCACTCTCAGTAACACCTATCCATCGATTGAAAAGTTAGGCCTATGGCCACAGGAATACGTACAGAAGATTTTTATGATCCCAAAAGTGGCCATAATTTCTAGAGGAAACATCATCCATAAGCCCTATGCAAATAATACTAAATAGGAATATTTGGCCACTGATGAACACAGAACAGGTCACGAAAGACTCTAAAGCTGTGTAAACACACCATGAACTCCAATGCTGGGAAAGCAGCAAAAGAGGATTCTGTAAGAATCTGAGATTTAGTCAAAATCCAGAGCTAGGCAACAGCAACTGAAACAGAAATTAGGAAAGGGAACTGAATTAGTCATCACTGACGTTTAACTTCCTAGCTATCTATGACTACTAGTTTTTCAGCTCCCCAAACCATCCCATTCTCCTCCAGCACAGCTGCTACCCAATGTTCATGCAGACTAAGTAAAGACTTTCAACTACTTCATCACCATTTTCAACTGCATTGCAACCAGTCTTCAGCTGGTCTCTCACATAGGCATTGGCCAGGCCAGCCTGTGCTCCTGATCATTAGATCTGATGGGATCATAGCAGCACAACTGGCAAGTGAACAAATCAGGTCACACTGCATAAGTGAACATACCGTGGTTCCAGCTCCTGCTCTGTTAGAGACTGGCACCATCTCCAGTTTGGCATTGTTGGGCAGCCTAGCAAATCTCCACTGCAAAGACAGGTCCAAAACATTCCTCTGAAATCTGAAGGAGAACAGAGCCTATGAGCAATACAAAGTCCAGATATTGTGCAAAAGAATTCCCTGGAGGCTGACTACAAGTCATAGAACACGCTTCAATAATGAACAATTGATAATTATAAAAGCATCATCAACAAAAGCTAATCTGCACACCTAAACAGCTGCAGATTGTAGAGGTCGCAGAGAAGATACCCAAAACTGAGTACTTCCTTTAAAGGTTTTAAAAATATAAGCAGCATACATAACCAACTACATAACCAAGCCCGGTTAAATACCAATGTACACCTTTTTTTTTTTTTTTTTTTTTTTTTTTTTTTTTAGCGCTACTCAGAGGAATGAGCTCTCAATGAAGACCCCATAGAAGCAGAGGGTCAAACGCCCAGGTAAGAGGAGAGAAGGGCGTTGCTGATCCGTGGTCTGGACGAGGTGCACGCGTGGGTGTCCCGTGGCAGCGACAAGGGGCCTCGCCCCCCGTCCCAGCAGCGAAAGGAACGTGGCACAGGGACATGGGGACGAGCCGGCCTCGACAGAGCTCAGCGTGTGCCGCGGCCCCCGGCACTCCCACCGCCC
>WBMY01001264.1:189079-202622 GCA_013397315.1 Donacobius atricapilla
GGCCCGACCGGCACCGGGGCGTTCCGGCCGGGCCCGGCTCCCGCTTAGGCGCTGCCCCCTGTGTGTGCCCGCAGCTACTACCTGAAGGAGTCCAAGGGCAGTCGGCGGTGGCTGCTGTTCCTGGAAGGTGAGCGCCGGCGCCCCCGACTTCCGCACCGGCGGCCACGAGCGGGGCGGCGACCCTCGGGTGCCCTCGGTGCCCCGGCCCCTGAGGGCCGCCGTCCCTCGCCCGCGAGCCCCCAGCCCTTCGGGGCGGCTGACCCCTGTCCCCTCGCCAGGAGGGTGGTACTGCTTCAACAGGGAGAACTGCGACACCCGCTACGACACTATGCGGCGGCTGATGAGCTCCCGGGAGTGGCCCGCGACCCGCGTGGGTGAGTCGCACCCTGCGCCCCGAGGGGCAGCCCCGAGGGCCGGGGCCGGGCTGGGGTAGCGCCCACCGGCACCGCCCTGGAAGGTGACCGGCTGCTGCCCCGTGATGGTCCGTGCCGCGGGGCCGGGCAGGCGTGGGGTGCGCGGCTATCGCCGGTAGCGAGTGCTTCTCTCTTAGTGCTCTTCCCATGCTGCAGCCTCCCGGGTACCCAAACCTCCGTCACACACACGGGCCGTCTAACTGAGTATATTGGAATATACCTGCTAGGATTTGTCTTTTGGGGAGGTACTTAAATAGACATCACAGCTCTTTTCTGTACTACAAGAAGCTTCTAGACAGGCTTCATCTGTAGCATGAATCAAATTCTGAATGTCAAATCTGCCTAAGGGCAAATTTAGAAATGTTCCTTCCACTTCCCTTGCCAATGTTTTTCATCATGGATGTTTGTTTTCTGTGTGGTCAGAGGTCTTGCATGAGGCTCCTATGATTCCTCTGAAATCACAGACTGTCATCTCTATGTTTCTTGTTTCTTTGTGCCCATCTGCAGGAACTGGGATCCTGTCCTCTCAGCCAGAAGAAAATCCCCACTGGTGGAATGCAAACATGGTGTAAGGAGGGACAACGGAGGGAAATAGCTTTATACTTAAACAGCATCTCCTGCCTTTTAGGCTAACAAGAGTGCTGCAGAGACAGGTTAAGACTAATACTTGGAAAAGGAAATTGTGTGATTCCTCATTTGCTGCAGTTCAGCTCTTTAACACATAGGGATGACAAAGTTAAGAAACTCAAGTTCAGTCTCCTTGGAGTTGTGGGGTGATCTAATGAAGAAAAACCGGGTATAGCTTAGAGAGTCTTCTCAAACAGCTGCAGTGGTGAATCCACGAGTGGTGGGCTGATAGTGTGTTACACATCTGACAATTTGAGAAGAATGTGGAGCAGGTCTCCTAGTTCAAAGAACAGAAATGAGAGAGACCAGTTTATACATGCATCTGTACAGAAGGGGTGTTAATTTGTCTTTTGCAAAACAGAGACATGGGAAGTTAATTCCTGCAAAAACCTCCAGTGATTGCAATCAGCATTTTCACTGCACTGACTAGAGTCTTCTCATTTTTCATGTGAAAAACTGAAGCATAGAGAGTTGCCCTGTGACAGGCCATCCACTGTGCTGGCAGAATAGCTGAGAGCAAAGTCATGCTCCCTACTTCTGTCCACTGAGCTTAGTGGTTCAATTAGATTGATAAAAGACATGTTATTTATTGATTTAACTCAGTAAAACTATTAGCGTTCAGGAGAAAATTCAAGTTGTCACTTGGTGTGCAGTAAGGTAAGTTGACAAATTGGATAGAAACTCTTACCTTTTCCCCTTCCCAGGATTTCATTTTTTTCCAGTTAGGTGACCCCATCCTCACCCTGTTGTGCATGTCAGAGGCACAGCAGGACTCTCACAGCTCTCTCTTACAGATTCATCCCATATTGCTCAAGTGATGTTTGGAGCGGTGCCTCTTCCAAGTCTGAGAAAAGTGAGTGTTGCTGATGGGCCGTTGCTGCTCCAGACATCACACATTAAAGGATGTGGCCAGACTTCTGTGAAACCACGTGGACGAGAAACAGGCTTTTTCTTGCTGAGGGCAGGAAAGAATATCAAGCTACTTCCAGATAAAACATCCTGATCTCTTTAGCTCAGGCTGTTTTGACATAGTTCAGAGCCACTGCTTGAAGAGATGTTACACTGATGCAGTATGCAAGGATTAGAGAACCAAAATTCCTTTTAGATGAATCTCCAGGTTCCAGCATGTAGCAAATTAATTGCTGTAGCTGAGGGACTGTGGACTGTTGCATGTAACTTTAGCATGGCTGACTTGAGAGGCAGGATGGTGAATTTAGTGCCAAAGTTTTATCAGGACGATATTTGGCCTTGGGCAGGAGCCATCATGTGTCAAGCTAAAGCTGTCTGCAGGTTTCTTTGGGAAACAGCATAGTTCATCTGAATACATGCTACATTGCCATCCACTGTCATTCTGGTGGTGTCACAGTAAGGGACCTTTTCACTTCCTCTCAGCTCCTTGGGGCTGTTCCTATGCAGCAGTTACACATCAGCAACCACGGATTCTGGTGGTGCCAAGGAAGCAGTGTCTTTGTACGTGTAATACCTTGTGATGCACTGCTTCTCTGAATTGGCCTGATGAATTGGGAAAAAAGGGAAGCAGTAAGTTGGAACTGAGATTCCAGGTGGTAGGAAGCTGCCTTTGTTCCTCCAGCACCTTCCTTCTTGTTTTCCTTTCCCAAGTTTACTCATTTCTAAGCACTGCCATAGGAAGGTACTTGTGTAATTGGGTATTCAGTTCACTCGGTTCTCTTTCAGGGCAGCACATTCTGTACGATGCAGGGGAGAATCTCTTGTTAGGTGTATTTCATATAGGTGGATAAAATGAGCCTGAGTTTAGGTTCATAATCCCTTTGGGATGTTCTTAAACATTTTTGGAGAGGAAGTAAGAGTCTGAGCCTGGACAGGAAACAATTTTGTTGACACTGTCTTCCAGATGAATATGCCTTCATGGGAGCACTGATCATACAGGAGGTTATAAAGGAGCTGCTGGGAAAAGGTCTGAGCACTGCGAAAATACTGCTGCTAGCAGGGAGCAGGTAGGTAGCCACAAGATTCTGTTTCATGAAGACAAGAGATTTCCACAGTAGAAAGCTGTTCAGGGAGATCTCAGCAGCTCCTGAAACATTTCTTCTAGGAGTACAGTAATACTTACACAGCAAACCCTGTATCTTTGGTCAGTTTTCTGGTGTAAGTGGTACAACAGGGGATGATACAATATTACTTCATGAACTTCTGGTCCAGATCCAATTAAGAGAAAACCCAGAAAATAACAAAGCTTTGTGTTCTTGTCTGCACCAAGAATGCTGGTTCCTGTTGGCCCACATCATAAGACACACACCTCCTGTGAATTGATTCAGGACACCAAAATAAAAGCCAAACTTGCCTCACACAGGTGCTCTGGATCATCCTGTGTTGCACAAATCTCTGGTATGCTCAGTGTGTTACACAGGAGTGTAATAGAAGAATTGCAAAGAGTAATTTCGTCTCACTTCAGATTCTTTTAGGTTTTTTTGAGCAGCCAACCCCCTTGGAAATGATACAGGGCACGTGTATCTCCAGGAAAGAGAGTAACAACACGACTTGGTTTCTGAGCTACCAGATTATTGCTCAGGACTGGCTTTATTTCTGAATGTTGCAAAGCAAAGAAATAACGTGGTGTTTATGAAGTCCATGGTGAATGAATGGTTGGGTAGCTGTGCTGTGAGTAGCAGAGCACGTCCCTGCTGGAGAAGATGTGTCTGCTAGCAAGGTCTGTCACACCTGTGTGTGCACCTCACTACTGCACTGTTGCTGTTGCTGTTGCAGTGCTGGAGGGACAGGAGTGCTCCTGAACGTGGATCGAGTGGCCGAGCAGCTGGAGGAGATGGGTTACCAAGGGATTCAGGTTCGAGGCTTGGCAGACTCGGGATGGTTCCTGGATAACAAACAGTACCGCAGAACTGACTGTATTGATACCATAACGTGTGCTCCAACAGAGGCCATCAGAAGGGGAATAAGGTACAGTCATTGGATCTAAACTACGCTACTGTAAGAGGTTAAAGTGTGGAAAAGATGTCCTCCTTCGCTGTGTTCCATCATTTTGATACTTCAGGAGTATTTATTGTCTAGTGTTTTTTCAAGGATTTTATTGGAAAAGACAATAAAGTCTAAATGTGCAGAAGAATGTGTACAGTTGTAGATGCTCTAAAATGTGTTGATAGGACAAGTGCTGCCAAGAGAGCTGTTCTATCAGCTGAAATTCTAATCAGAACAGGAACTAGGATATGGAGAGGATACATTGTTAGGATTGCCCTGTGTCTCCCATTCTGTTACTGCTTTGTCTTCTAGATACTGGAATGGCATTGTTCCCGAACGCTGTAAGCTGCAGTTTAAAGAGGGAGAGGAATGGAATTGCTTTTTTGGATATAAGATTTACCCCACTCTTCGATGTAAGTACCAAAGGAGAAAGATCGAATGGATTTAGGGTTTCCTCTGTATCTGTACCTAACTTGGAGCAATCCCTTTTCCAAATTTTTTATCTTTCTAGGCCCAGTCTTTGTTGTCCAGTGGCTCTTCGATGAGGCCCAGCTTACTGTAGACAATGTACACCTAACTGGCCAGCCTGTTCAGGAAGGGCAGTGGCTCTACATCCAGAATTTGGGTAGAGAGCTGAGAAACACTTTGAAGGATGTGACGTAAGTGTTTCATTGAGAAAAACCTGGCACATTTGTTTCTAAGGGACATTTTTAGTGTCCTTGTGTTCTCTGACCTCTGCTGAAAAAGGAGTGTTGTAAATTTGGTAACTTAGTTCATCTACATCAAAAATCTTGCCTTTTTCATTTTTGCGTAAAATTCCACCCTCTCCCTAGTCTGGAAGGTTTGATTCAGCAGGACTTCCTTTGTCCTTCAAGACTATCCACGTTTCTTTTTTTCCTTTAGCGCGAGCTTTGCTCCTGCCTGTTTGTCCCACGAGATCATCACACGCAAGTAAGTGCTTGTGCAGATCCTGTGAGAGGTGAATGGGGATGTGCCTTGGGAATGAGCCTGTCCTGGCAGCCTGACCTCTCTGATGTGATCTCTGTGGTTTGTCTTCTCAGTCACTGGACTGACATCCAGGTGAAGGGGACATCATTACCCCGCGCCCTGCACTGTTGGGATCGGAGCCTCCATGAGAGCAACAAAAATGGGAAGGCTCCTCTGAAAGGCTGCCCAGTTCACCTGATTGACAGCTGTCCATGGCCTCACTGCAACCCCTCGTGCCCCACTATCAGGGACCAGTTCACAGGGCAGGAGATGAATGTGATCCAGTTCCTCATGCACATGGGTTTTGATGTTCAGAAGATGGCACAGCAGCAGGGCCTGGAGCCCAGTAAACTCCTGGGGATGCTCAGCAGTGGTAACTAGGGAAGGTTCATCAGAGGGGCAGAGATTAGATCAGGAGGAGAGAGACTGTCAGCCCTTCTCCCAAACTTTCTAATCTTCTTCCTTAATGTTCCTGCAGGCAGATACATGCTCATACCCATGGCACGCTCACACCTGTGCACTCACATGCTCCCACACTCTTGCGCACTTACGGTGTGTCAAGAAATAAAAAGGCAAGCAGCAATTTCTTGCTTACACTGTTTGGCTGGAACTTGTTCCCCCCCTCCAAACTCCAGGGCTGAGTTTCAGCCGGACACATCCTCTTCCTGCGTTACACAAGGCAATCAGATACAGGGAGTAGCAAAGCCATAAATAGCAGTGATGAGAACCTTCGCCAGGTCTGGGATATCTTCCCTTGCCATGAGTTTTACATCATAGACTTGTTACAAGTGGTGAAAAAAGCAAGCACTGGATTTGTTCTGTCCAACTAGAAGTGAAGGAATGATTACATTACTTCCTGGAGGTTAGCATCTCACGCTGAGTCACATTATACAGACCCAGGACATGTGCTAGGGATGGACACTCTTGTACTCAATTTATTTGTATTATTTTATAAAATGACTTTTTAATTACTTTTTTAAACTAAGCAAGAAATATAAAGGATATTGTAACATATTTTTTTTAAATAATGAAAAAACCTCTTGCTACTTTGGCAACGTGGACATATTTATTTTAATATGTAAAACGCTATTTATAAGGGCTGACCAGAGAACCATACCTATGTCTTTGTAAAGTTGTATATGCTGCTCATTTGGATGGGTTATCCTGATGGTCACTTGTGCCTGGGAGAGGGCTAAGCTGGTGTTGACGTTTTGTATTAATTAGATTTCTGTGTTCCACTTGCTGTGTGCCTTGTCATTGTTTCTCTGATGAAGAGGTTGTAATATAAGGTTTAAATACAGAGACTTTCACCCAGCACCTGACGTTCACAGACTTCCACAGCATTTTTGGCTTGCCTGTGATTCCCCAGGTACTCCAAGGCATTGCATTGTAAGGTGGAGGGAGATGGCTGTGCTGCAAGGACCTCTCCTCCGGTGAGGGAAGTGTTTGATCAGAGCATCAGAAGCATTTGGAGCAGAAAAGGCGGAGAACACCAGACAAGCACCAACATATTTTTCTCCTAATCGCTTGGGAACACACCCACCACAGCACAGAGAATCCCCTTTGATGGTAGTGGGGAGGAGAACAAGGGAGGGATGAGAATGCAAGACTGAGGCAGGAGAGGAGACTTTGGGTGGCAGCACGTGGGTGGCTGCAGCAGAGCTTCCCCCTGCGGCACAGTGCGGGGCGTGGGGAGACCTGCTGGAGCAGCATAGCTGCATGTCCCTGCTGCATGTCCCTGCTGCACGAGGTCCTGGGACCCGCCGTGTGCGCCTGCACTTGTGCACGTGTGCATGGCAGCCACTGAGAATTTGGACCTGATCTGGGGAAAATTCCCTGTACTTTCAAGACGGACCTTGCCAGGTTAGAGCAGTGGTGCTGTTTGAGAGATCCCTTGTTTTGAGTAGGTAAACCCAGAAAAGGAACCAAACTGTAGCCCTTTGGTTCCTTTTTTTGGAATTCAAGAGAAGTCTGGTAGCACCACACGCAGACCACCACCATCAGATGTACTGCTGTGTAGACTGAAGATAAGAGAAAATGATTGGTGCTCCCAGTGAAACTGAAAACCAGTAAAACATCAGTGGAGTTTGCCTATGATCGGTTTGGGGATTACTGATATCCTTTATGTTTTAATGACTCGGATATAAAAGTAGAATTGTCCTGATTACGTTTTTCACCTGTTTTCTGCTGTGCAGAAGCCAATGACAAAAGGGCAAGACTGGAAGAATTCAGTGCCATGTGTCTGTATTCTGTGATCTTTTGACTAGATAAGGTTCTTTATTTCTGCGGGAAGAGTGGCCGTGGTCTGTCCGTGCACTGCTCCAGCAGTGTGATCTCGGGGACCTTTGCCCTCTGCCAGCTCCGGTGCTGGGGGCTCTCTGGAGGGGCACCATTCCCCGTGGGACGGCAGAAGCTGAGCAGCAGGACCGGCAGAAGCTGAGCAGCAGGACCGGCTCTGCCTTGGCCCCAGTGTCACTTTGGGGGGCTGTGTCCTCAGGGGGGCCGTCACCTGCGGGGTCCCCGTGCCTGCCGCGGGTCCCCAGGCAGACGGGGAGGGATGCACCAGCAAGGGCCACGGTGCAGAAAGGGACCCAGAAAACTGCTAAAGTGAAGGATTAATGGAGTCAGGTAGGGCAAGATTTTGGGATGAGAACCTGTTCACCTGGAGTTCCTCAGCTCTTCTCCTGCATTTCCTGGTTATTGTGATGTTAATGGTGCAACTTCCACCCCAAATGAATGCAGGCTTTTGTACTTTTAGCACCAGAGGCCTTTCAAAGGAAAATGGAAGGGACTTGAGGTGAATGAAAGAGACACTGAGGTTACAAGATGGTGACAAAGCTGAAGGTAGGCACATTTTATCATTTTAGCCAAGAATTTGTACTGTTCGCAGGTGAGCCATTCCAGCAAATAGGTTTTTCTGCTTCCATACTGGTATGAGTACTGCAGGTGAGGAGTCAGCAATGCTGCTGTGGGGTAAGGGAGGAATTTTTCTGCTGTGTTGTGGTGAAAACATTAATCCATTCCCATTCTGAAATTACATCAGAAATTTTGTTTGGGGCTTTTGGAGATATAATTAAGAGACTTCTGGGTAGAGATGAAGTCTGGGAGGCACTGTGTACCCAGGAATGGCTCACTGTGAAAGCTTTGATCTCACAGGAGGGAGAGTTTGACACTATTTATTGAAATCTGTGTTCCAGAAGAGAGCTAAGAATATCAAAGCAATTTTAAAAAACAATTCTATTCCGTTAGTGCATTCAGAGATACAAGAAAAACCGATTTCTACATAAAGTAAAAGAGAGACGGAAGAGTTTAAGGAAATGTTGAGGACAGGTGCTGTCAACCTTCACAGGCACGAGCTGTCACACAAAGCACAGCAGGTGAATGTATCACTGCTCCAGATCAACTGCAGCAAAGTGAGTCAGCTTTTTTTTCAGCCTCTGGCTTAAATCCTTTCTTTTATAGGGTGTGTGCTGCCTTTGGGCTTGTGCCCCCACTCTGGTGCTCTTGGGTGTGCAGGACTGAGCTCTTGTTCCTGCGGCACGGCTGGATCACAGCCCACTGCCACAGCCCGACACTTCCCCTCAGCGCGGGGGGTTGTGTGGGGAGCAGCAGCATTCCAGTTTCTAGAAGAACAGCAGAAGGATAATCGAGAGCCTTTGATGGAGCTCGCAGCTTCAGTGTTAAATAACACCCGCTTCCAACAGCTGAGTGGGGGCAGGACTCATTCCAGAACTATTAATAAAGCCCCTATTTATACTCCAGGTTCCTGTGAACGATGCAGCAGAAAGCTACAGCTGCAGAGCTAAAATGGCATAAATGTCAGCCTACAGGGAAAAGTACCATCCAGTGGGAAAGGAGACAGGCAAAGCACAGCACAGGGGCAGGTTTCAGAGCTGAGAAAGCAGAGAGTGAGTGGCAGCGCCCTGAGCTTACAGCCAGTGGGCAGAGCCAGCCAGTCACCTCCCTGCAGCCGCAGGTCTGTGCAGAGAGCTGCCAGAGATGCAGCGTCAGAGGCAGCTCTCACTGACGGCAGCTCCCAGCAGAGACCAACGGGATCTGAGCAGCCTCTCCGCCGAGTTGGGACCAGGTGTGGCTCAGGGCAAAAGTGCAAGATCCAGAGAGGACGTTTGAGGAGGCTTTGAGTGCATTGTCTGTTGGACTTGAAAGATAATGGAGAGCACGGGAGGGCCATATCTGAACACAGCTGCGGTGACTTCCCCTGTAGGAATAGCTCGACTGCTGCAGATGACCTTCGGATGTACCACATTCAGCCTGGTTGCCCACCAAGGGGGCTTCAGTGCCGCCTACGGCACCTTCTGCATGTTTGTCTGGACCTTCTGCTTTGCCATCACCGTGTTCATCATCGCCTGTGAGTTCACACACCTGCACAGCTGCCTGAGCCTCTCCTGGGGAAACTTCACCGCTGCTTTTGCCATGCTTGCCACGCTCATGTCCATCACGGCCGCAGTGATCTACCCGCTGTACTTCGTCCAGGTTGGCTGTTACCCCATCGGCTGTGAGGTGAGAGATTTCCGCATCGCAGCCAGTGTCTTCGCGGGCCTTCTGTTTGTCACTTATGCTGCTGAAGTATTCTTAACCAGGGCAAAACCAGGACAAGTCACCAGCTACATGGCCACTATCTCTGGGCTCTTGAAAATTGTTCAGGCCTTTGTGGCCTGCATCATCTTTGGAGCACTGGTGAATGACAGCCAATATGGTAAATATGTGGCGACGCAGTGGTGTGTGGCTGTCTACAGCTTTTGCTTTGTGGTGACAGTGGTGGTAGTGGCCTTCAGTGTCACAGGTAAGACTGCCTTGCTGTGGTTCCCTTTTGAGCGCTCTGTGGTCATCTACACCTTTGGGGCTGTGCTGCTCTACGCAAGTGCTGCGGTCATCTGGCCAGTGTTCTGCTTTGACAGCAAGTACGGCTCCCCGCGACGCCCTGGCCTCTGTGCCAAGGGCAAGTGCCCCTGGGACAGCCAGCTGGTGATTGCCATCTTCACCTATGTCAACCTGCTGCTCTACGTCTTGGACCTGGCATACTCGCAGCGCATCCGCTTTGTCTCACACCTCTGAACTGTGGGTCGGCCTCTGCAGGGGCATCTCAGTGCTGCGAACCGCTGCAGGTGCAGGGGGACAGGGCGAGGGGGACAGAGGTGCTGGGCAGGCATGCACACAACACCATCACCCAAACTTCAAGGTGAGGACTGACTACACTAAGGAATTCATGACCTGGAGCAGGTGGGCTGCAGCTGATGCGAAGCACAGCCCAGCTCCTCCATGGTTCTGCCTCAACTGCCTGTTGCCAGCGTGAAGGACTGACACAGCTCCATGTGCATCTGCAGACAGCAGGAATGCTTGTAGCCACAGCAGTGGGGCTGCAGGCTACCAGGTTACTGAGCCAAATATTAGGAAAGACACCAAGGATTTTGAAACTGTTAACTGGTGCTTAGCTGTAACCAAGTGACTACTCTGGAAGTGGAAAAGTTATAAGCTGCATGAAGGAACACCAGTTCAGGAGATGAAAATCAATTCCTTGGAGTTTGGGTTAGTTTGGACCGTGTTGTGAGACGTGGAATGCCTACAGTTCCGCGGGCAGTTCCAGTCTTGGTGTTTCTGAGAAGAACTTCATAGCCATAACAGTATTTTGAAGGTTGCCAGTCTTTTCCCTTCCTCTCCTTTGCTGACTAGCACAGAAAAGGAATATCCTCAAGGGCACACCTTGGAGGAGCCTATTTAATTTAATATTCCTATTTAGCAAACACTGAGTCACTACAGAAATGAAACTTTGTTAAGTTGGGGCTCTACTACTGAGAATCAGGTTGCAGGGCA
Source organism: Donacobius atricapilla (assembly GCA_013397315.1). Lineage (NCBI taxonomy): Eukaryota > Metazoa > Chordata > Aves > Passeriformes > Mimidae > Donacobius > Donacobius atricapilla. The sequence goes on from WBMY01001264.1 coordinate 199,894, forward strand.
GAGCCAACCTGCAAAGTGACTGTGTGTGACCTGCCATCCTCACTTGAGCAGTACAGAAAATACCTTGGCACGTGCTCTGTCTTGATTCATGGGCCACCATTTCTTTACACTGAGGTCAAGGGGTTTTTTCCTGGAGGCTTGAAGATAAATTCTGGGGGCATGGGAAAGGGGAAGCAGAGACTAATTGATCTCGCAGTGCTGCACAAGAGAGCAAACTGGGCAGGGAGGGGGCATGGGCAGGACGGGACATGACAAAACTTGTGCAGAGTACCCCAGAGCAGCTCAGACGCAGGATTCCTGAGCACGCTGCATCACCGAGTAGCCGAATTTCTCAGACCCATCCCTGACAAAACACCCACTTTCAAGTCCCACACTTCTCAGCTCAGATTTCAGGCCCCATAGGAATCTTCATTTGTTCCAGGGAGAAGCCAGAGTGTCCAAGTGCTTGTGCAGCACATGCAGACTTGAGTGCTTTGATTAATATCTCCAGTAGCTGCCTGTCAGAAGCAGGATTAATTTTTTAACCAAAACAAAATAAAGCTGAATGGCAGATGTACGCTTACATCTCCGGAGATCTGTGTGCTGTCACCCTCCTCTCCACACAATCATTGCAGCAGACATGGCCCTTCCTGCATTAAAGCAGAGCTCACTTTATTTTGATGTACAAAGCCTGAACACAGGCCCAAAAAAGAACAGACACAACACAACAAGACCTCTGAGTGCTTCTTTGCAGCAGAATGACTCAGGAATAAGGAAGGAAACTCGCTTTTCATCAGTGCTTCATGTGGGGTTTGAAAAGCAAAAGGAAAACTTGTTGGGATGGATTATGTTGAATAATTCTGAGCAAGGAGCAGCCCTTAGCAGCAGGGAGCATTAGCCAGGAAATGAGACAAGAATCAGGATCCAGCACAAAGGAACAGCCTTCCAAGGGGTTTTCTCTTCTGCGAGTCCCAGTGAAGGGCAGGAAATCTGGAAGATTTCCTCCAAAAGGAGGCTGGTGGGGCAAGACCCAAGGCTATGTGCTATAGATATAAACCAGGAGTGCTTTATTTCTTGCCACCCAAACAAATTATGGGTTGTCCAAGCACAAAATGCTGTCTTGGAAAAGGAAATCCACTTGTGTTGGAGGAGTAAATTTACAAGAACCACTGCATACAAAGGGACCTTGAGCATTTATGATGTGTTCCTGTTAAACTTACCAATATGGGCAAATTAAGCTGTGTCACACTTGAAAATTATTTATTGTTATTACAGATCACAAAAAACCAAACAGGTGCCTGTGAAGGACCATGGCTTTAGTTATAAAATTAAATCCGGCGAGCCCAGGAACAATGCTTGAGGAAAGTCCCATCCTGAAGGCTCTGGTGTGGTTCTGGGAGGCTGGGAAGGGGCTCAGCAGAGGCAAGAGCCCACAGGAGGTGGGGTGCACGTCCCCAGGGATGACGCTACCAGGAATGGCAGCTGTTGGAAAGCTCCTTGGCTGCTAGCGCGTGGCCGAGCCAGGCACTGCTGGCTTCCTGCTGGGAAGATTCTGCACCAAGTAGGAGCAAGGGCAGAAACATGGTAAAATCTGGCAATGCCATGAGTTGATTCAACTTAGACCAAGCCAGGGTCAAAGGGCCAGAGAGAAACTGGTACTTGGGAAACAATGAGGGCAAAATTGAGTGCCTTCACAATAAGGGGAAAGAGAATTTAACGTGGAAATCATGATCCCACTGACTGGAGGACTGGAAACACAAGTCATTGCCAAGAACAGTGTGTTCAGATTTAGCTTTCTCAACTGCCAGCCAAAGACTGAGCAAAAAATGTGAACATGGTCAAAATGGCAAAAAAAAGATTGTGCGGACAATCCTCTCTTTTAGGAGAAAAAAAAAATAATTAAAAAAAATCAAAACCTCATGCTTCAGTGGTTGAAACACTCCCCAACCATTGGAAACTATGAGATTGCCCAATCCAGGACAGAGAACATCTGATATCTGCTCAGCAGGATTTACCAACCAGCTCTGTCATGATTCAGTTCACCAAAACCCCTTCATTTCCAGAGTATATCTACCCCCTTAATTAATAGATGATGTTCAAGTAGCTCACCATGAACCAGGTTTCCCCAGTCACCAACCACTCCCAACCTCTTTCGGTAAACTAATACTAGGATGTATGTGTGTTCAGTAATTATGGACTTGTGGCTGCAGCCAATACAGACAGTACCCAGAGGATTCCAGCATGAATAGATTCAAAATGGAATTGTTAACGGGTTTGGTTTGGTTTTTTCCCTTCTTTTCTGGAAGCCCGGGGTTCAGCACCCCCCAAAAAAATCGGCGTTTAGGAACATTTATCAGCAGAAAAAACACTTCTGTCAATAAAGAAGTGAAAAAAACCCAAAAACAAAAAAACAGTGAGGTAAGACGATACTTAGGAAAAATCACTGTCTGCTGCCTGGGTTTTACAGGACCACTTCAGGCCGGCCTGGTCTCTCCACAGCCCGGGGCCGCAAGGCTCTGATGGCGGCCAGCCCCGGTGCTCGGGGCACGGCGGGTGGCTGCTCGTGTGTCCGGGGCCGGACGGGAACCGGGCGACGGAAACTCCCTCCCTATTCACGTGCAGGGAAATCCCTCGGGAAACCTACGGGCAATTCCCAGGCCGGGACCGGCGCTCGCTGGGCCGCTCTCCGCAGGACCCGCAGGGTCGCGTATGGGCCCGCCCGGGGAGGCGGCGCCGGGCACCGGCGCGTC
>WBMY01001264.1:202661-219137 GCA_013397315.1 Donacobius atricapilla
GCGGGGAGTGGGAGACCCAGAGCCCCTTCTGGCGCCGCTGCGCTCCGGCCCCGCAGCGTCCCGCTCTCCGCGGGGAGAGTGGCGGGGGACAACCGTGCCGATGGAGGGCGGTGCTGGCGCNGAGTGTGGGGTTCATCGGCGCGGGGCAGCTCGCCTTCGCCCTGGCCCGCGGCTTCACGGCGGCAGGTGGGCGCGGGGCAGTTCGCCTTCCACCGGCCGGGGGCTTCATGGGGACAGTTGGGCACGGGGCGGATGGTGCCGATCACTCGGGCTGACACGCAGTACCGTTCGCAGGGGTCCTGGCTGCGCACAAGATCACGGCGAGCTCCCCGGACACTGACCTGCCCACCGTGAGCGGGCTGCGGGTGAGTGCGGCCGGGTAGGGGGAACCGGGTGGCGGCGCTCCCTCCCGAGCCGTCCCGGGCCTGAGCGGTCCCGTTTCTCCCCAAACCGGTGCAGAAAATGGGAGTGAACTTCACGGTGAGCAACAAGGACACGGTGAAGAGCAGCGATGTCCTCTTCCTGGCCGTGAAGCCACCCATCATCCCCTTCATCCTGGAGGAGGTGGGCCCCGACATCGAGGCCCGGCACATCGTGGTCTCCTGCGCGGCTGGCGTCACCATCAGCTCCATCGAAAAGGTGAGGAGGACCGGGCCGTGCAAGGCCGGCCATGAGCTGGTTCCACTTCTGTGACCCCGAGGAGCCGATGCAAGGGTCAGACGTTACTTCTGCTACTCAGGACTAAAGTCACACAGCAGCAGCCAACTTGTTTTCGGCCACCTTTGCCTGTCTTCATCAGTAAATGCTATTAGAGGTTTTATCCAGTTCTTCCCTCACACGAGGTGCTGTCCGACCGTGTTTCTTTTAACAGCAGTGGGTCATCTCTCCTGAATTTCTGCAGATTTTATGCTAAGTGTTTTGGAGATCTGTGGGTTGGTGTGGGATTGAGGCCTTTGGGATACTGTTTCCAGCCTGGCTTTGCCCAGCTCCTGCTTTGCTGCTACTGACGAATGCTTCACATTCACAGATGGGCTGCTGTGGCTCAAAAGCAGGGCATTTGAGATACACAGGTCTCTCTTTTCCTTTTGCTTGTGTTGTTCTTGCCCCTGGGTGGGTCCTTTCCTGCACAGCCCATTGATGAAAAATATGCACTAAAGGTCATTTTTCTCCCTTCTTTCCTTTTTTCTTACTATCTATCTTCAATGATTTTCTTCCCTAAGAAACTCTCTACCTTCTGCCCCACACCAAAAGTGATCAGGTGCATGACCAACACCCCTGTGATAGTCCGGGAAGGTGCTACAGTCTATGCCACTGGAACTCATGCGGATGTGGAGGATGGGAAGCTTTTGGAACAACTGATGGCCAGTGTGGGCTTCTGCACTGAGGTGGAAGAGGACCTCATCGATGCTGTAACGGGGCTCAGTGGCAGTGGCCCTGCGTATGTATGTGCTGTTTCCTCAGCTAGTGGCAGTCTTGGGGAGAGCAGTTGCCTTTGCCTACCATAATGTCTGTGGAACTTCAGCTTGTCTTTTTTTTTCCATCACCCACATTTGCAATGGGACATGTATTCCAGGCGTCCAGTTTGGGACAGCAGGAAAATTCTTTTACCAGTCAGATGAGTTGGAAGTCCATAGCCAGTGTTCAGTGTCCATGTGTTCGTGTTGCAAAACTCGGGCCTGTAGTTTGCATGATGCAGAAGCTGAATTTCTCCTATTCCTCCCATTCCTGAGCTGGAACTAGTGGGAGGGAAGCCTGGCATGGCATCCATGAAGGAAAGGGAGAGGCTTTTGTCAAGTCTGTAAGTGCTAGAAGTCACACAACAGTCCTGAAGCCCTGGATTCTCTCCTCCCTGAGACTTACCAGTCCTGGAGCAGACTCTTTCAGTCACCTTCTTCCTCTCTCTGGTCTCAGGCATTCACTGCCCTGGATGCTCTTGCGGATGGAGGAGTAAAGATGGGCCTTCCCCGCAGGCTGGCGGTTCGACTCGGGGCACAGGCTTTGCTGGTCAGTATTACCTCCTGCAAAACAAATCTGAGTCTATGCCTGCTCTCTGCATAGGAATCTACACATCACAGTTTGAAATGACCTTGATCTTCTCACAGAATCTACTTTAAAGAATGCGTTTGGTTTGAATGCACACAGGTTCCTGGTGAGGGGCTGTAGGAAGTGTCCGCAGAAATCTGCTGGCACTGGTGGTGGTGTGGGAGCTGGGGCCTGGGAAACTCTGCTCCTTTGCAGGCTTTGTCAGCTCTGAAAAGTGTTTTGGCAGCCTCTAGGAGCCCATGTTCGCCTGTTGTGAGTGTCGGTGCTGCTCTGTGCAGTGGAGAACAGGAGTGTGTGATAGTGGCTGCCTCAGAGCTCTGACAGGTGTTTTCCTTGTTACAGGGTGCTGCCAAAATGCTGTTAGAATCTGAGCAGCATCCTGGTCAGCTGAAGGACAATGTCTGCTCGCCTGGGGGAGCCACCATCCATGCCCTGCACTTCCTGGAGAGTGGTGGCTTTCGCTCACTCCTCATCAATGCTGTGGAGGCTTCCTGTATCCGGACAAGGTGGGCACCTAGGAAGTCCTAAAGAGCTTGCAAGTCTTGCTCCCCATCCTCCCCATCTTCATCTTTTCTGTGTCTTCCTCTCCCACTACCCCATTATAGGGAGCTGCAGCATTTGGCAGACCAAGAGAAGATTTCCCCAGCAGCCATAAAGAAAACTTTGTTGGACAAGGTGAAGCTGGAGTCTCCTTCCCTGTCTGTAGCATCTGCTAGCAAAGTCAGTCTGTTCACCAACAAGAGCAAGAAGAACTGACCAGACTGCTCTATTCTGGTAGTGCTGAATGTCAGTGTCTTGATTGCAGCCAGGACAAGGTAATTTTTGCAGTAGGTAGGAATGGCGTGTCCAGGACCCTGGTTATTCTACACGTCATGCTCATGGGCAAAGGGAAGAGGCAGGGTTTGTGGCAGGGGAGAGGGGCTGAAGAGGGATGGGGAGAAGTCCCTTCTGGTTGGCTGCATAAAGCAACCAGTGGGAGTAACATCATGTTACACGTGGTGAGCAATCCTCGTGTGACTCCTTCCCTCTCGCCTACGCTCTTTTTAACATTATTGCTGTTATTGTTTTCTTATCTCATTACTGTTTCCAGTAAATTGTTTTTAATTGATCTTTACCTTTTGGGCCTCCAGTTCTCCTCTCCAACCTGCCACAGGGGGAGAGGGACAAGAATGGAGTGAGTGAGCAGCATGTGGTTTTGAGTATTTCAGTGGGAATGCTAATACGGGGAATACCATTCCTAAGCTACAACCCTTAGTGTTCTCTGTGTTATTTCTATTTTGTCCAAGGAAAAACACTCGCTCTGCATATTGGTGTTCCCTGTACCAGGCTTGTGGCTTTGCAGCACCTGTGGGGCAGTGCTGTAGCAGAGAGTCTTTAACCTGTGGTGGGCCTGATGTGAGCTGTCCCTGGCACTGCTGTTTTCTTGGGCAGGGGTGATATTCTCCTCAGAGCTTTGTCAATGAAATAATTTCTACAGAAGCCTTGGGGTCCTTCCAGGACTCAAGCAGTGTTTGTGGTGTCCCATGCAGAATTTTTTTTAACAGGATTTTTAAAATATGTTTCAGAACTTTTGGTTTCAAAGGTTTAATCTTCTCTGGCCCCATCTTGCATCTGCTGTCAGAGCTTATGTCATGTCACTGCCGTTATTAGCTGGAGCAGATGCTGCCACACAAACACCATGTTGCATGGTACATCAGGGTCTGGGCCCAAAATCACCTCTTGGAGTGGACCAAGTGCCTCTGCCACCACTTAGATGTATGGTGTGAACATCAGACCATGCTCCTTTTCTCTCCAGTGAAAAGAGCCCATGCCCCTTCTCTCTGCTCAGTCTGGTTTGGGGAACCATAACCTCTCACTGCCCCTCCTTTACTGGTGGTCTTGCTTGAGTGGTTTGACAGGTGGAGGGGTAGTGAGTTTTCACATTTCCTGCTGTCTCTGAGGTGCTGGTGATGGTAAAGTATTTTTAGTGTTAGGCTTTTGGCTGCCAGCAAGGTATGACCCTACAGGTGTGACAGCTGGTTACTCCTCTTCCCTCTTTACATAAAAAATTGCTTCTCTGATGAGAGCTGTGGTAATCTGTTTTGACTGGGGGTATCTCTTGCCACTGACAGTAGCCACTAGGTCAGGAGTCCTTCCTTGGGTGTCATATGTTCCTGCCTTTCCTGCTCAGCATCTGTAATACTGGCGCAGACAGGCCAAGCTGGAAGTCAGGTGGATGAAGTACTGGCCGGTGCAAAATGCAAGGGAATGTTGTGGAAAGGGTTCTGCCTTGGCTGAAAAAGTGGGATGCAGAGTGAACGGATGCCTGATCTTGAGTCCCTCTGCACGGAGACATAGGGATTGCCCCTGTGTGCTCCCAGAGAGACAGAGCTATAGGTGAACTTCCCGGATGGTTACAGACCTGTAACTGAGCTGGCCCGCACAGCAGATGGAGCCTCAGCCTACCGCGGCCACAAGGGCCCTGCAAGGCTCGCGGTCACATCCCCTGTGCGCAGAGCAGAGGTGCTGCTGCTGGATCCGAGCTCAGCCAAGTCCCTGCTGCTCTCCTACGGAGCACAGTTTCTCCCTTAACCCTTGTCTGCCCACTTGCATTGCTGCACCTTCCACTCGCCCCTCGCCCTTCTCTGGTATGCTCATCTTGTCCTCCCTACTGTGCCTGTGGCATGGCAGCAAACAGTAGGCGCCAGCGTGTGCGTTGTGGACGCGGAGCTGTAGCAAAAGGGCTGGGAACACTGGAACGAGCCCGGCGCGACCTGGGAGAACGGCGTTCCAGAGCGGAGCGGAGCCGCGGCCTCACGCTGCGGGCAGGGCTCGCCGCAAAAAGCCCGGGGCCGGGGCCCGGAGCGACTGCGGGGGCAGCTCAAAGGGAGCGTTCAGCCGCCGCTGCAAAGGGCGCCGCCGGTGCGGGCGGAGGGAACGCGCGATGTGCAACGGGGAGACCGGCAGGAGGCGGGTAGCTGCTGCCAGAGATGGCGGGAGCTGATCCGCGGCTGATCCGGTACTTTGGGGGAGCGGCAGCGCCCGCCCCGGGACAGGAACTCGGCGGCGGGAGGAGCCGNCGCGGGCAGCACGGACGCATCCGGCCCCTCCCGCCCGCGGCTGTCGACTGCCCCGATCGGGTTGCAGGCCGGCTGCCCTCAGGCCGAGCCCACCCCTCTCAACCCCGCCGCCCCTTGGGGCGCTCAGGCTCCGCCGGTACGGGTGCGACCCGCCCCCGGCGGGGCCTCGGGGCCCCCCTGGCCGCGGGTGTTCGCCGTGGTCTGGGATCTTTCTCCCGAGGACGAGACGGCCGGGAGGGTGAGGAGCCGTCGGGGCGTCTCGCCCAGTTCCCAGAGCAGAGGCTCGGCCGCGGGCAGGACAGCCCCGCTGCCGGCAGTCGGTGCCTTGTCCTCGGGCTGCTTGATGGCTGCAGACGGTGGGTGGGAGGTTCTGGCCCCTCTTTCGTAGGGGCTGCCCAGTGCTTGGCGCTGCGGTGTCCCCCGAGAGGGGTGGGTTTCCCTCCCGCGGGACTGCAATGCCTGACCAGCACGGGGGTCTGGGGGTGTGTGTGTGTTTGTGCACGGGTCGCTCACGCTGTTCAGAGCTGCGTTCGTCTCTGGCTGGCTGGGATATGTGAGGCTCCAGCTGTGCGGCGGGAGGGAGTCTCTCAGAGCTGGCCCTTTGCTTTAGCAGTCTGAGCAGAGGTAAAACCAGCTGGGTGGGCAGATTCCTTGAGGAAAAAATTGCTAGAGAAGTGCTCAGGGTTGGGTGACCTTGCCAGGGGACCCCCAGGGTGGGGAACACAGGAGAGGCGCTGTCTTGGCTACACAGGTAATTTGGGGAGTCGCTGGATGAGACTGTGTGAGCTAATTTACCAGCAAGCAAATAAACAGAGTATGAAATCCACGCTGGAGGAGTGTTGTTGTGCGGTGTGCCCTGTCACTGCTGACAGACCACGCTCCTGTGCCCGCCAGGGCTGTGGAGCCCGTGGGGGAGTACAGCCCCTGCTGTGCCCATGCTGGAGCAGGTGACATCACCGTGTTTACACGGGGCTTGTGGCAGGGCTCTGCATCAGGAGCGTGGAATAGGGCTGGTGTTGGATTGTGTGTGGTGCTGTCAGTTCCTGTGTGCTGCCGCTGAGCTGAGGGGAGAATTGGCTGCACTTGTGCTGAGTTCAGGCCTTTTGAGCTCTGGGGAAATGTGTCGAGGCTGCAGTTTCTTCACTGCAGCCGTAGTGTTTGGCGCTTTTCAGTGTGATCTTTCTTCAGGAAGCTATTAAAAGCTGATCCATCAGCAGTCTGGAGAGTAAGGCGAAGTTTTGGCCTCTGATATGTCGCCAGTTCTCTGGGTGTCCTCTTTGTGAGCTGCCAAACACCCTGGCTGAAACAGGACCCAGGAAACTCTTGGGGTTCTTCCCATTCTACTGACTGCCTTGTGCGTTGCTGCACCTCGGAAAGGTGGGATCAGCAGGTTTTTGGGGACAGTCCTGTTGCAGCTCTGATGGCTGTTGTGAGGGGCTCCTGCCTGAGAGGGTGTTGTGTTAGGGAGTGCAGAGGCAGGAATGAGCAGCTGCCTCTGCTGTGTCTAGCTCTGCCAGCGCCAGCCATTCCCCAGCCGGCTGAGGAGCACTCTTCCCAGTGCCCTGCCTGATGCAGCATGCGTGTGCCCTGTTTGTGTCCTTTTGGGTCTGCTGTAATGAAGGCAGCCTGTGTGCTTGCCAGGATGCTGCAAATTCTTTAGTGCCACAGAGCAAGCTAACTGACCATACCTGCCCTTGATGCCTTCCACTTGCAAGAGGATGGGGCACGGCAGTGCTATAGGGTCATGCACATTGGTCTCTCCAACTGTTCCCTTTCCTCTCCCCTTTTCCCAGCAGACATGTTGTTTACCAGGTAGGAACAGAAGGAATAAACAGCAATCTGGGCAGGAGGGAAGAATTGATTTTGTGCAGCAGTGTGCTGCCTGTCCTGCCTCATTGCAGCTGCCTTTCTTGGGCAGCAAATGACCGTGCCTATGCCAGTGTGGTCGGGTACAGCAGACATCTTGTTGGAAGGAGCATTGTCCTCTAGGTATATATAAATAGCCTGGCTCCTGGCAGGCTGCAAGCTTCAGGAATATCTCTGGTGGTGTTCTGGGGACTGCTAGTCCTGTTCACCTCCCATAGATTGTAGATGCCCTGTAACGAGCCTGTGCCACGGCTGCTGGAAGAGCACAAACTCATATTTGCTGATGTGTGCATTTGGTTCTGGCCTGTAACTGGACATCAGCCCTGCTGATGAGTAAGGCAGGGGCAAACAAAATTGTTATTTGACACCTGCGAGATGAAAGGGGCAGAGGCACCTGTAGGCTGCACAGGAATACTGGCCAGGGCTGAGTGGGTGCAGTCTGGGCTGAGAAGGGAGCAGAGTCTGGGCTGTTTGAGGCACAGCCATGTCTGTCAGGTAGTATCTGTGTGGATCAATTCCTTGGGCAGTGTAGTAGCAGTCTGAACTGAAAAGCCTAAGGGGAGGAGGTATGTGGGGAAAGAAGCAGGAGCATGGGTATACGTCTCCGTAAAGCAGGCCTGGGAATTGCTCTTACCAGTTCTGAAGACTTGTCTTTCACGACAGGGAAGGAGTCTGCTCTGGTTTTTGGCACCTTTAATCTTTGTTTTCTTGTGAGCATACCTTGGCTCTGAAGATAAGGAGGAAGAAGGTGTTTCTGGGCCCTGGCATGCTGGGGATTGACAGGTACTTTCTCATAGAAAAGACCTACAACTGGGGTCAGTTTTGTGTGATTGGGAGAGGTGAAGGCTGCTGAGGCAGGAGCCCAAATTTGTGATGGAATTCCAGTGTGTCCAAGGCTTGTGCTGTACCCCTTGCTCAGGGTTATGTCTTATTGAACTGTACTGGCTGCATCCTTGGGGGCATCTGGAGTCTGGTAGGACTGGGGAGCTTCTGAGCTGTGCTTAGGCACCTGTTGGAAGGGTGTGTTAAGGTAACCTGCCCTGCTTGGTGGTGACAAGGATGAGGCTGGGAGCAAGTGGTGTAGAGTGCCAGCCTGCTGAGTCAGCATGACTGGCCTGGAGCAGCCGTGCTCTGGACCCTGCCTGCTGCCTGCAAGGCTGTTTTTAAAAATATGGCTTCCATGTATTCTGACTTCTCCTAGTTTTTTAATTTCCCCCACCATAAACAAAAAACCAGCATTGCCACAAAGTCTCCGTGGGAGCAGAGGAGTGGAAGGGCAGCAGTTTCTCCTCAGGGACAGAGTCTGCTGCTCCCTGTGAGTCCAGCTCAGCTGGCTGCTTGTTGAGTGTCTTCCAAGGTGGGGGTGACTGAGGACCAGGATGTGGAGCACCACGGGGCACTGTTGCTGGACCCTGCCAGATGAATGCTGTGGGCTCTGCTGTGTCCCAAGTGCTAATTTGACCTTCCTTCCCTTCCAGAACCCAGCTGACAAGGCTGTCGTGTTATGACGACCCCCAACAAAGGAAACAAGGCCTTGAAGGTAATGTGCGTGGAGGAGAGGGGCACAGGGATGGCTGTAGGCGTCCACCTCAGGTTTCACAAGTGTGTGCTGCCTTCTCTCCCAGGTGAAGAGGGAGCCAGGTGAGAATGGGACCAGCTTGACAGATGAGGAGCTGGTGACCATGTCTGTGCGAGAGCTGAACCAGCATCTACGGGGCCTGTCGAAAGAGGAGATCATCCAGCTGAAGCAGCGCCGGCGCACGCTGAAGAACCGGGGTTACGCAGCCAGCTGCAGAGTGAAGCGTGTTACCCAGAAGGAGGAACTGGAGAAGCAGAAGGCAGAGCTGCAGCAAGAAGTGGAGAAGCTGGCCTCAGAGAACGCCAGCATGAAAATGGAACTCGATGCTCTCCGCTCCAAATACGAGGCTCTCCAGAACTTCGCCAGAACCGTGGCCCGGAGCCCCGTGACCCCTGCACGGGGGCCTCTCACTTCCAGTATGGGGCCCCTCGTCCCTGGCAAGGTTGCTACTACTAGTGTCATCACAATAGTGAAATCCAAAACGGACGCCCGGTCTTAGTGAAGCGAGCGTTGCCTGAGCTTGTCTGTGCAGGGCAGTTAGGCACAAAACCAGCCTGGAATCCCCAAAGCACAAGCCCTCCCCACATGGGTCTGGGTTCCTTTGACTTGGCCCGGGACTGGCCCGCTGATCGCTCCAGTTTATTTTGTTGTGTCCAGATTGGTATGAGCAGTGGTGATGCATCCCTTGTCCTGTGCAGACAGAGCTTCCCACCCAGCAGTCTGTAGCCCTCGGGTGCCCTGGGGACAGACTGAGATTTTGGTTTTCTACCCAAAGAAAAATCTGTGCAGCGAGGCTGACAGAAGGGTGGAGGAGTGGCCCGAGGAAAACTTTCTTCCTAGAGGCTGGGAACCCTAATTTTCGGTCACTTCCAAAGGCTTTATTCCATGACTCTTCCAGGTGGTGCATCTCAGCGCCTGAACCTGCTGCTTTTGTCTCCTTTGGTACCTGTAGTTACAGTTGGGGTGTTCTGTGTCATAGGTTTTTATTCCTTTCTAGGTGTGCCTCTGTGCCCTAATCGTGGGTTTCCCTCAGACGTCCATGACGTTAGCTGTGTAAACTGGCAGTGGTGGGAGGACGATGCTGCTGTGTCCTGCCGCTGTGGTCCTGAGGCCCTGCAGGGCCCAGCACCCTGAGAGGGAAGAAGGGAGCAGCGGTACTGTGTTGACTGCAGGCCGGTTTTGTGCCTAATGTGTTGCACTGAACAAGACCAAAATCACTAGTTGTTCCCGTGTTTTGAGGGTATCAAGTGTCTCTAGTGTGATGGTTTACACAACCAGTTTATGTGGTTAAATAGCCCTTTATTTAAAGAGAGAAACATCATTTTAAGAGTTATTAAATAATCTAAGTTTAAAATTGGACAGAAGAGAGAGCGTATTTATAGTCAGCTTTTTTACCTGAGAAGGCGAGAATATTTGACCATATGAGTGGGGAAATATTCTCAGAGACTTTGCTAGTTAAAAGTTAATAAATAAATAATTTTAAAGTTTCTCATGAACCTCCCGCAAGCTGTTTGTGGCTCTGAGGTTAGTTTTTATAAAGAGTTATCAGACTTTATTTATAAAACTTAGAAAAAGACAAAAAAAGAGGCAAGTCCTGTTTGATATCTTTTTGCAATTGTACCAAAAGTGACTTATTCTTGACCTTGCTAGTTCCTGTCGTGTCACCCTGTGTTGGGCGCTCTGCTACCCGAGCTCTCGTGCGGTGCTGTGGTGTGCTGGTGCCTTTGCCGTGTGCTGTCATTTCACACTGTTCTCGTGTTGCCTAGACTTGACTGAGAGATTGAGTTGGAATCTCTCTGAATTCTCCAGAAGGATTCTGGTGCACAGGCAAAGGTATTGCTGTTTTTGAAGACAAGAATGGCTGGCTGGTGCAGCGAGGTAGCGACGCCTGCTCAGAGGTGTGGAGCAGAAGCACAGGCAGCGCCTGCTGAGCAGCCAACACCAGGTTAGCTTGGTTATCTGGAGAGAAAAAACGCTGCACTTTCCTTTCTGCAGCAAACCTGTCAGAGAAGTAACATGAGGGAGACTTGTCCAGGTTTAGGAGAAGACTGATGGGATTTAGCTCTGGAATTAGATCCTGTGGTCAGAACTTGTGTTGTGCTCATACTTCACCTGAACAAGAGGGGCAAGTCTGCAGCGAGAGGGGAAATATGGGACAGGCTAGTCCCTGGTGTCTACACATTGCTGGCCAGTGAGCTGTGGCAGGATCACTGTCCTTCCTGAGGCAGCTTCTGCCCAGGGGGTTAGGAGAGTGCTCAGACTCACAGCTGTGATGCAGCTGAGAAGCTGTTTGTGGCTAGGCTCAGTTTCCACAAACACTTTGACTCCCTTCTTCCCTTCCCAAGATTTGAGCTGATTTACTGAGTTTTGGAGGAGCAGGACATGAGGGGGAAGCCCATGTGATCTCCTGGCTGCTGAAGATCTGAGTGGAGGGGGCAGACTGGGATAACAAGTGAAGCCACAGTCTCGTGGGGAGGTATGGCCATCCCGGATAGGTTTTGGGGATGTTTTTCGTTGCTGAACTGATACTGCTGTCCCCCGAGTGGAGGACCAGATCAGCCTGAGAAAAGCTGCAGTGTGGCAGGAGAGGAGCAGGTAGTTGATAGGGATTTCCTGCTGGAGGAAAGCAGCTTTGCTCTAATTGATAGGGAGTTTAGGGAGTTGCTTGGGATGCTATCCACAATGAACTTCCCAAAGGAGGAGCAGGTTAGAACATTGCCTCCAGACTTCCCCCTTACGACCCTGAGACTTTCTCTGAGCTGAAGTGTCTGATATGCCACTTCCAGCCATTCACCACACATGCCACACACTGCACAGCACTCTGCTCTTCCAGCTGGTTGTGTGGTGACTGAAAGGAGTGAGATTTTACAGAACACAGAGGCGTCCAGTTGTTGTGGAGTGCCATTCCCGACCCTGTCCCTCCTAGACCCAGCCTGAGACTGAATCAGCCAGAGCCCTTCAGAGCACAGCTGAGTACTGGTGGGCAAGGTGTGTACGGGGCTGGTTAGGATCTTGGTTCCACAGCTGGGGCCTCTGGTGTGAGGAGAGCCCCACCAACGCAGCAGGCAACGATGGGCCAACCTGCAGCCGCGGAGAGCTCGGCTTTTTGTTGTGCTGTGCGGCAGGGAGTGTCCGCTGCCGTGCTGCTGCCGCTCGGCGGCTGGTGCTGCTCTGCCGAGTCCAGACCTTCCTGCTGCCGTGCTGGCCGCACCAGACCTTCCTCCTGCCCTGCACGGGCCCTCCGTGCCCGGAGCCGGGTCTGCTCGCACGGCCCGTGTGTGCAGCGAGGGCAGGGCGTGTAGGGAGGAGCAGGTGCAAGGCCGTGACTGAAGGGTGCCTCTGTGCCAAACAAGCTCGGCGTGTGCCGGGCTGGATGTCAGCGAGGCCGCGGTCCCCTGAGTGTTGCTTCCCTATGGTTTTGGTTTTGTTCTCAGTGAAGTGTAGGACCCCGAGTGATGTATTCCCGCAATGTCCAAGGAGTCTCCCCTCTGGCTGCGGGGGATCCTGTGTCCTCCCAGCTGGCTTCCTGTACCCGTGCGAGGCGACCCTTGCCCGAGCCGTCACGCTGACCTCTCTCTCGTATATAGTGTTCTGGAGTGTGACAATTCTTGTTCCTGAGGTGCTCGTCCGTTTGGTTTCCTGCTGTGAAGGGTGTCGTGTTCCCTTTCTCCCTTTCCTGGTGCCGTTCCGGGGCGTTGGGGAGGGGTCCTGCGCCAGCCCGACTGCGGAGCGTCCCCGGCACCCCCGGGATTTGTGTATCTTGTGAATTGTGTGCGGTCGCGCCCGGCCGGGGCTGGCGGACAGAAGGGTCACCCAGAGGGCTCTGGGCTCGGTGCAGGCGGTATTTATTGCTAAGTTATTGCCGTTATTTATTCTGTACAGTGTCCGCCGCCTTTGTACGCGACAATAAAGCGCTTCCACAGCCGCCGCCTGCGCGTCCTTGGGGGGCCGCCCGGCGCCAGGGGGCGCTGCCGCGCGGGGGGCNTCCGGGGCCATGGCGGCGGGCGGCAGCCTCAGCCGTTCCGAGCGGAAAGCGGCGGCGCGCGCCGAGATCCTGCAGCAGGAGGAGCAGCGGGACCGCCGGAGGCAGGTACGGTGCGACGCCGCCCGACCCGTTCCACCTGGCCGCTACGGGCCGCCGTGACCACGCGTGTACACCGGGCAGGTATCTCGCATCTGGAGGAAGCCGCCGGCGGAGCGGAGCCCCGAGGAGTGCCAGGTGCTGAGTGAGAGCGAGGACATCGTGAGGGAGCTGGAGCGGCGCCGCAAGCGGCGCGAACGGCTGCGGCGGCGGCAGGAGGAGGTGGGCGGCGGGGCCGCGCTGGGAGCGGGGAAGCCGAGTCGGTGCTGGCAGGGAGCGGCCCCGGCCGCGGAGAGAAGGGGCGGAGGCCGCTGGGCTGGCTGCTGCTAAGCTCTGCAGGCGCAGCAGGCCTCGGCGAACAACCGCTGTGCCCCGGTACCGGGAACGCGCCTGCCCTCCGGGGACTGCCGTGTTTTTCTCCGGTCAGCTGTGCTGCCAGGCGCCTGTGGCTGCGTGGGCAGGGCTCCCAAGAGGGGGGGTCAGCAGCTTCTGGGTTCCCGGAAGCTTTTTCCCATGATCCTTCCACAAACAATGCCCGTGTCCTTTTGGAAACCACTGTTGATGTTGCGTTTGTGTTGCTTTTCCTGGTTGGCCCAAGCCCATCCTCAAACTTTCAGGGAGATCCCTGCTCTTTCTGGCTCAGTGGTGCAGTGTATCTCTGACCCGTGTGAACCTGCAAAGTGTGTTTTGCAGGTGTGTGATGAACCAGAGGAGCTGAAAAGGAAGGTGGCTGAGCTGGCAGCAGCTGTGCGGAGCGCTAGGCACCTCATCATCTACACGGGCGCTGGGATCAGCACGGTGGGTTTGGGGGTAGCAGCTGGAGCCCCTTCAGGGGGCTGTGTTGTGTGGACAGTTGCCTGAATGACCACAGGACGTGTGTGATGAGCCTGGGGTGCTGCATGAGTCCTGCGGCCAGCGCACTTTCCAGGCTGTATCCTGGGGTCCTTCCTGCTGCCCAGGAGCCCTTGCGGCTGCGTTGCCTCTGACTGCGTGCAGGATGTACAGCCTGAGCAAGAGGACACTGCTCTTGCCTCACTCAAGTCTCTTCAGTGACTTGGTGTAAAACTGAAGCCAGTTAGCTCAGGAATGTTACATGTGCTATCAGACATGCAGAGACAGCGGGGCATTATTGGAACTTACAAACAGCAGTTTGAGAATTGTTTTGTGGCAGCGGCCTGGAGCTAAGCAGCAGTCTGGTTCTACCTCTTCTAATATGACGTCTGTCACCTTCATGTGAGCTCTGTCACTCCATTCTCTGACGAAATTGAGCATGACTCAGGGCAGGGGGTGGAGTGCTCATGTCACCTGCATGTTTGCTAGAGATGCTGAGTGTGAGGTGCCAGAAACAGTCTAGGGAAAATAAAAAAAGGCTCAAGAATGGAGTTCTGTGTAGGGAAATGGGAAGTACCAAGGATGAAAAAGAGTTCTGGAGGAATTACATAATGGTAAAATTGGAGAAAGCTAAAACTAGAGGTGAAAATGAGAGCTGAAATGTAGAAGAGTGAGAGAAAACATATGAGGAGGTTTCCCTGTGTTTAGGGAATAGCTATGCTGGAAAACTCGGAGTGAATGAAAAAGTAGCCATGGATGGAGGTGTCTAGGGTTGTCCTGGCTAGGCCTGGGTTGGTTGTGTTTGTGTGAAAGGGCCGTGACAATCTCACCCCATCAGGCCTGGTTTTCTCTCCTGCTGACAGGCAGCTTCAATCCCAGACTACAGAGGCCCCAACGGCATTTGGACACTGCTGCAGAAGGGCAGGAGCATCAGGTGAGGAGCCAAATTCTGAACTGTGTGACAGAAAGCTGATACTGGAAGAGGTTAAAGGCAATTCCAACTTTTTTTCCCCCCTTCTTGCTTCCTGTCAGGGCTGCAGACCTGAGTGAGGCAGAGCCCACACTCACTCATATGAGCATTGCCTGCCTGCACAAGCACAACCTGGTAAGATATTTTTTCCTCAGCTCACTCATGATCCTCTGCCTAAGAATTACAAACCCAGCAGGGAAGAGAAAGCTTTTCAGAATATTGCCTGACTACATTTTTGGCTCAAGTGGCTGCATATCCACGTAGGAAAATGTGTCCAAGCCTTCCTCAGTGAGCTGCAGCTGTGGCAGGTTTTCCCCTGATGCCTTTTCTTTATTTGTACCTGGTCTGGGGAATTGGTCACAAGTCAGCCAACCCTAGAAATGTTCTGTTTAGCAGGAGGAGGCTTTCCATTTAGCTTTCACAAAGGCCTGTTCACCGTGCTTTTCCCCTGTGGGTCCTGCTCTGTTGGTGCTATTTGGGACGCATGCATCATCCGCTTGGAGGGAAAGCTGTGTGATCTGTAGAAGCTCAGTGTTTTGTTCCCTTCAAGGTGCAGCATGTGGTGTCTCAGAACTGTGATGGGCTGCACCTGCGAAGCGGGTTACCCCGAGCTGCAATATCTGAGCTTCATGGGAATATGTACATAGAGGTGAGTGGCCAGAGCAGGAAAAAGTCAATGTTAAATGGCTTCAAAAAAAAACAATGTAAACTCTTGATCTGCCACTAGCTCAGAAAGAATTAGTACAAGGGCTCGGCCTGTGTGCAGTTCTTGTCTTCAGACTGTCAGGTTTGGGGTGAACTACTTAGAAATTACCACACTCTTAAAAATACCAACTCTGTAGCTCTTGCTCTGTACGTGCTGGAGCCTTTTGCTTCTGACGTCTCTTCCTCAGCTCTTCTCTGGAACCCCTCACAGCATGTAGCCAAAGGCTGCCTGTGGCTTCACTTGCTGATTTTCAAAAAAAACTGTGTTGTCCCCAGAAATGCTTTTCTTCCAAGAGAAGACGCTTGCTCCTGGCCTCTCGTGGCTGGGATGCTGATAATGTGACAGGGTTTCTGCTTTCATCCTGCCCCAGGTCTGCACTTCCTGCACACCCAACAGAGAGTACGTGCGAGTGTTTGATGTGACGGAGCGCACAGCCCTGCACAGGCATCACACGGGCAGGATGTGCCACAAGTGTGGGGCACAGTTGAGAGATACAATCGTCCACTTTGGGGAGAAGGGGACATTGAGACAGCCCCTGAACTGGGAAGCAGCAACAGAAGCTGCAAGCAAAGCAGATGTGATTCTTTGTCTGGGTTCCAGCTTAAAGGTAACTTTAGAGACTCGGTGAAGATTGTTAGCAGCATTCCCTCTTGGTGATACACCTTGGTGCTGAGCAGTCTCCTCCCAAACAGACAACTGTAAACTCTGGTGTCAGGATTCGCCCAACATCTGTGATAGTCTCTCTTCCTCCCTCTTTCCCCTCCTGGTAATACATTCCTTTTCCTCTCGCTGATACGGTTCACGGCTGCGTGTGCCTGTGGCTGTGCTGATCCTCTGTGCTTTGTGGCAGGTTTTGAAAAAATACCCACGGCTCTGGTGCATGAGCAAGCCCCCCACACGCCGGCCCAAGCTGTATATTGTGAACCTGCAGGTGAGAAAGCCCTCGGCGCGGGGCTGGCCAGGTGTGAGCCGATGCAGATGTGCAGGGCCGAGCCCCGGGCAGGAGCCCCCGCTGCCGCCGCGGGGAGCTGCCTGCAGCCGGCTCTGCTGTCGCTCGCAGTGGACGCCGAAGGACGACCTGGCCGCCCTGAAGCTGCACGGCCGCTGCGACGACGTGATGCGGCTGCTGAGGGCGGAGCTGGGGCTGGAAATCCCGCGCTACGACCGGTGAGCGGCCCGGGCGCCGTGCGGAGCGAGCCCCGGCCCGGGGCCGCCTGCAGCGCCCACCGCCCCCTCTCCTTCCCTCCGCAGGGCGCGGGACCCCATCTTCGCGCTGGCCGAGCCGCTGCGCCCCGGCGAGGAGGGCACGCACTCGCGGAAGGCGGTGGCGCCGCCCTGGCA
>WBMY01001264.1:219153-233983 GCA_013397315.1 Donacobius atricapilla
GGAGCGAACGGCGGCGTCCGTGGGGCCGGCCCGTTCTCCCGGGCTGCAGCCGGCGCAGCCCGGGCAGGTGCAGGGGGCGACCGATCCCTGCAGCGCCGGGCCCGGCTCGCTGCGCTGGGGGAGCGCTGCTGCGGGCCCCGGTGACCGGGCTGCACCGGCACGGCTTCGCCCGGCAGCGGAGAGACCTTCAGTCCCGAAGCCCGGGGCAGCTTCCAGGGAAGCGCCTTTCGGGAAGGGCTGACCCGGCCCTTCTCTTTCCAGCTATGACATGGTGCACTATGGCCACTCGAACCAGCTGCGCCAGGCGCGGGCCATGGGCGATTACCTGATCGTTGGGGTCCACACGGATGGTAAGAAGTTTTACCGGGTTTCATCTCCTGCAGCCCCTCAAACTGCCCGGTAGCATTAGTACCAGGAGAACCAAGAGTTGGTGATAAGATCAGGCTTCATCCTGTGTCTGCTCCAGGACCAGTACCCTCCAGGAGAAAAATGTCCCTTCTCTGGTGGTGGAGTTAGTCCTGTCACATTTATGGACTGAGGGTTAGATGTGTCAGATCTTGCAGGCTCTGAGGGTAAATCTGCGTTCTGTGCTATGAAAACAGATGGAACATCTGAAAATCAGTCTGCTTTTGCTGGTAGGAGCTGTAGAACTTACGTTCCAAAACAAGTTACCTTGCAGAGAAAACTCATTTCAAGGCCATCTGGAAGTAGAGTGCCAGAAACAGGTTCTGGCATGTGAAGATATATTTTAAATGGGTTTATGGATGCAGAATTTCCAGTGTGAACCAGGTGTAGTATGAAGTTAGTGTATAAGAGGGAAATTTCTCCTAGGGGGATGCCAGGGGGCCCAGCTCATCCCCTCAGGAAGAAGTATCTGGGTATAGGAAGCACTGAGACCTTTTGCCCTCTGAGTGAATTCCAGGGCCCTTGTTCAATGCTTAGGAAATGCGACTGAATCAAAATATTTTCTGATCTATCTGGGGCTTCCTTTGCTACCACAGACTGATCCAAAGCTGAGGATAAGCCTGCAGTGAACTTCACCTGCCTATGAAATGATGAAGGCAGTGACTGAGAGTCACTGTAGCTGCAGGATGTGCTTCTAACTGGAATTTTGTTTCTCCTCCAGAGGAGATTGCCAAGCACAAGGGTCCCCCCGTCTTTACACAGGAGGAGAGGTACAAGATGGTGCAGGCCATCAAGTGGGTGGATGAGATTGCTCCTGGAGCTCCTTATGTCACCACGCTGGAAACCCTGGACAAGTACAGCTGTGACTTCTGCGTGCATGGGGGTGAGTGGTGTTTGAGGCAGTGCCTGTGCTAACATGGGCCCTTGGGGCTGTGTGCTCCAGGTGCCCTGCTGCAAACCGAGCAGTGTTCCCTGGTGCAGGGCTCGGGGATTCCTGCTGTGGGTACAGCTCTGCCCTCTCAACACCTGCACTGGGCAGCACAGCTGCTTCTGGTCTTGTGGTCTGGAGAAACATGTCAGCATGCTCAAAATCTTGAGATTGGCCAGGGCCCTTGGTTTTACTTACAAGGGTGAAATGTGTCATTTAAAATTATCCCGAGGTTGCCCTTAGCACCAGCAGAAATTTGAGCAAAAGGGAAAGCCATTTACAAAACTTAATAGTGTGAAAAACAGTATTGAAAAGGAAGCCATGCAGAAATACAATCATGTTTATATCTACTTATCCTGGGACAAGGTTAGATCTGAAAAGCTTCTCTCTTTATCCAGCTGATAAGCTGTTCAGTGGCTCAGCTGACTGTGTAGCCAGAGACCTAGTTCTTAGTGTGAACACTTTTTGCTGTACAGTTCTGAAGAGAGAGTTGCTACGGTTCCTGCAGTGTCCTAAAGAAATGTTCTTGCTCTGGGACTCTGTCCCTTCCTGGGCTGCTGCCGATGCTCATTAAGCCTCAGCCCTTCCTCCCTGCCCCTCTGAAGGAATTTTGTTAGTTTGACCAGGAGTAGTCTTTGCACTCATTCAGTGTATCTCTCATCTGATCCCAGCCACCTGCTATTGATAAGCCAAATATTTCACTAAGGGTAAACAAATCCTTAATCTTTAGGAGATAAATATGCTTTTTTCACGTGGATGGAGTGGTTATCAAATTCCTCATTAACTTCATTGCCTGCCCTGAATGTGTTTGGTGTACGTGACGTCTTAAGGGCTCGGTGAGGGGTTATGGCAGTAGAGGAGTGCTCGTGGCCTCTGCTCCCACTGCTTGCATTCATCCCCTGTGCCACGTCATGCTGTGCTTGTCCTGAGCAACACGCCTGCGCCAGCAGCTTGGCCAGGTTGTGCTTGTGCAAAAGCTGAGTTTGGAAATAGCTGAGCTTACCTGAGAAGGTGATGGTAACCCTGCTGTTTGTGCCTCTCCTGGCATGCCAAGTTGTGCTGGCAGTATGTGCCCTCCTGTTCCTGCGCTCTGGGGGAGGATATGGGCACACTCTTGGGCCGCCCTCTGACTGTTTTGGCAAAGGGAAATCAGCTTAGCTTTTGCTTGCGAAGGCTTTGTACCATCACCAAAAGTATGTGAGAGGTGTTTTTGGAGAGGGAGTTGGCAGCCATGTGCCAGAGATGAAACCAGAGTGGCCTCTGTAGAAGGGTCGCTGGATGCCACTGTGGAGGTGCAATCACTGAGAGGAAGAACTTTCCATTGGATGAACTGTTTCACTGACTGAAAGCTTGTAACATGAATCAAGGGTTAAAACCAGTCCCAGAAGAGCTAAAAGGTTCTTTTTTTAACATTGATGAAGATAGTGCTTGTTTATTGTCATTCAGACAATAATCAGCTGTGCCTGCTACTGCAGGTAACCCAGCAGTGGACCAGATGGGTAATGGTGTTTAGTATCCAGGAATATCCTTGTCTCCACAGACACAGTTGTCTTAAAAACCCCTGAGGTTTTTGTTGGGCACAGGACATGTCTGCTGTGTATGCCCAGGGATTTGGATTGCAGAGTTCCAGTCTGGCTCTAGGTGTGTGGGACCTGCGCAGCTGCTGCTCCTGTGCAGAAGAGCTTGGGTACAGTTCTGAAGCTTTTCTCTCTCTGCAGATGACATCACTTTAACTATCGATGGCAAGGACACCTATGAGGAAGTAAAGACAGCAGGGCGATACAGGTAACCTCTTGCTGCTTATCTGTTAATCTTGCTTTGGGCAGAGTTTCTGGGAATTTGTGCCTTGAAGGGAAGTCAGGTGAAACATACCGGTCTCCAGGTCACACCTGAATTTGGCTGTGTGTCAAAGCTTCAATTGCTCCCAGCATTTTGGCTTCAGTGAAGTGGGGTGGACAGTCCTGCCCGGCGGGGCTGTCTTGTTCGTGGCAGATGCTGGTTCTGGTTTTAAAGCCTCACCAAGAGCTGGCTTTGTTGTGAAGTCTGAGTGAGGGAAGCGTTCACACGAGCAGTTGCTGTGGCGTGGGGAAGATGCAGAGGGCTCTGCAAATGAATGCTATACTTGAGAAGGAAGGCTTCCTTCGGACAGCCCCTGGCTTGGATTTGTCAGGTGTCACAGGCATTCCTGTGGTAATGGTGGGAAGACAGAGGCGTAAAGTCCTGTGGTTTCTGCTTCACCCTTTGCTTGTCTCCCGCAGGGAATGCAAACGCACTCAAGGCGTGTCCACCACTGACCTTGTTGGCCGCATGCTGCTCATGACTAAGGCTCACCACAGCAACATAGTGAGTCAGAGGGCTTTGGGTGGGAGGTGGAGTACAGGGCATGTGCCAGCTCTTCCCTGCTGCTGCC
The DNA here is from genome assembly GCA_013397315.1 of Donacobius atricapilla. Lineage (NCBI taxonomy): Eukaryota > Metazoa > Chordata > Aves > Passeriformes > Mimidae > Donacobius > Donacobius atricapilla. Next base: position 222,897 of record WBMY01001264.1, read on the forward strand.
CCAAAAGGAGTAGGGCGGAGGACTGGAGCTCCTGGGCCTGGCTGCCAGCTGCACAGAGAATGGGCAGCGGCAGCAGAACAACCTGCTTGTGTTTGCTTCAACGTGTCTGAGGTCACAGTGTGATGGGACAAAGATTCTGATGCCTCGTGGTCAGCATGGGCCTCGGGAATGTTAGGGGAACTGCAGGCAAGCCCCTGACTTCTCCCAGCGGGAAACAACACAGTGCAGGCACATTGATCTGTCAGCCAGGTGCTGCCAGAGTTGGAAACTCCTCTCCATTCTCACTGAGCTTCATGCTTCTGCCTTCTGTTGTCTCTAGTCTGATCAGACCTTTCTTGAGTCTCCTCAGCTCACTCTCTGGTTGGGAGCTAACCTAACCAGGGAAAAGTAGTGTCAGTGGTTTTATGTCAGGTAATGAGTTGAATTTACTGAGTAATGAAGGAATATGTGAATAGAATCACCTGGATAACTGCAGAAACAAGTGACCCATAGGCGCATTCAGGGACAGAGGGAGATGTTTTGGTGTGCTGAGCTGTTAAATTGGCTTAGCTGTAACACGAGTTCACATGGAGATCTGCCCAGTGCTGCTGGCTGCTGCAGATACCTAAGCCTGCCTCTCGTGAGGGTCTTTGGCAGGAGAAGGGCTGCCGTCCTGTCAGGGGTTTGCTGGGCTGAGGGAGGATGCAGCTGTGCACCACTCTTGGGACTGCAAGTTGGGCAAGAACCACCTTTGCTGGTGGTGCCAAGCTGGGATCAGATAAGGATACATTTCCTGTGACTCATGCTGGGATAGGACTCTGGTTTAGGTATTAACCAGTTTGTCAGCATTCAGTGCCCCGGATCCCTGGTGTGTGTTTGGAGCCTGGCCTTCCCAGCACTTCCCACACACAAGCATATCTTGGTTGGATGAGCTGTGCAAGTGCTTAAACATTTTGACTCTTTATCTCCCTTCAGGATGAGGACCTAGACTATCGGAAGCACACTGACAACTTTGGGAAGGTAATGTGAGTTCTGGTTGTGGACGTCTGGTTGTTGTCCTGCCTGAGAAGGATTCCCAGTGTGCTTTCTGGCCTGTTGCAGGCTTGTTTGTCCTCCCACGTGTAGCAATAATATCTCAGTGAATGTCTGCTGTCCCCATGTGGCAGCACCTGCAGTGGGTGTGCTGGGCAGGTGTGGCACAGGGCAGTGCATGAGCTGTCCTTCAGTGGGACCACTGAGCCTGTCCTGGGTTCCTTCCTTGCTTGTAAATTCCTTCCTGCCACTTCCTTTAGGACACAAGTGCATGTGGTTCCAGCCTGGGGACAGCCTCTGTAGGTGCTCCTCTCAGTGCTTGTGTTGTTTTGAAGGTGTTGTGTTAGGTTTGGGAGGTGTGGATACAGCAGGTGTGTGGCCACACTGTGTTGCAGAGCTGGAGGGCAAGTGCAGCCCTCTTGGTGTTCCAGCTGCCAGGTCCAGCTTGTGGCTTGCACTGCTTCTAAAGAGCTGTCAGCCCTGTTTATTTCCTTGGCAGCTGGATTGTCCCTGCTTAATGAGCTGCACCAGCAGCTTGAGCAAGTCTTTTTTACTCACAGGGGATTTGCTGACCTGTCTGAATCATCCTTCGTTCCCCACTATTTGGGGGGTTTTGAGTAGGCGTTTTGGGGCCTACTGCTCCAACATGGCTGTTTCCTGGGGCTTTGATCTGAGTAGAATGGATCAGGGCACTGGATACCCTACATGACCCTGACAGCTGAGCTGTCTGCATGCTGCCCTTTGCAGGGCCTGCTCTGGACTCAGCTGCAGTGTCTGTGTCCTGCCAGGTCCCTGGAACACCTTTGGATAGCACAGCAGGTGACTTGGTGGCTGTTTGCCCAGCTACCACATGGTGGGGAGCGAGCTCTGTCCTCAGAGCTGAGGGGCCAGACAGGTGCCCTGAGACTTAGCAGAGCATAGATTTGTCTCCTGTTGTCTCCCTGAACACATCTTGCTTCTCATGGAAATTCAAACCTGCCCTGTTGTCTTCTTCCTCCCTGAGCTTTCCTCTTGGCATCTCTTGAGCTGGCTGCTGAGGGGATGATTTAGACAGAGCATAAAGGGCTTTTGTGAAATTGCCTAAATACTTGATGCCAGGAATGTAGAAAGTCCAAGGTGCTGGGGGTTGTTAGAGTTGCCAGCAAATTCAGATAAGCAGATTTCCCAGCACTGTGCTCTGTGTTGTCCAAACCCCCTCACAGAGCCTGAAAAGAAGCTGTGTCTGGTGTATGTTTCCACAGGGGCCCAAAGGTCACAGTCCCTGGACTGGCGTCTCACAGTTCCTGCAAACATCACAGAAGATCATCCAGTTTGCATCAGGGAAGGAGCCGCAGCCAGGAGACACCATCATTTATGTGGCTGGAGCCTTCGACCTGTTCCGTATCCTTGACTGTCTTTGGTTGCAGCAGTGGTCTTTGTTTGATGTTCTCATGTTGGGAGGCACCAGACTGGATATTTACCTCATTTTTTTTCCTTTTGTGTTAGCTGCATGTGAGGGAGGAGTCAGGAGTGAGTTCTTCCGGCAGTTTCTTAGTCCCAGGATGCTGAAAAAGAAGCTGTAGCTCCTCTGTGGAGCGATCTGTGGCTGTTGGATTTCAGGAAGACAGATGGATACTCAGCACTCTAATGTCTGTGGTGAAGACTGGCTGCCATAGCATCTGGAACTGACACAGCATTCCTGGGGCAGGCTTTGAGGCTTCTTGCCAGAACCTCTGGAACCAGTAGGAATTCTGGATAGAGTCCATGTAAGGTGGAGCTGAAAAAGTCTCTGGCTTTTGCCCAGAACTGGTGGAACCTGAGGAAGAGGCAGCAATTGTTCTTGGAAATAGGCAATTAGTAGTGCAAGAATAAAATACTGGGGATTCCTGTCTCCTACTGTCATTTTTTGAGTGGCTCTGTTTCTGTCTTCCTTCGTTTGTTTTCCATGTGAGCTTCAATTCCTTAATCAGATCTGCAGATGTTGGTCATGTGGATTTCCTGGAGAAGGTTCACCAGTTGGCAGAGAAACCCTATATCATTGCTGGGCTGCATTTCGATCAGGTCTGTGTAGAACCTGTCCAGAGGCAGAGAGCAGCCTGGGCCTTTTCTCTGAACCAGGCAGGCTGTGCTTTGGGAGACAGGACAGGGGTGTATTGACCAATACGGGAATTTCATTTTGGGAGAGAGCAAGAGGGAAAGGAGTTGTGCTGTCTCTCTTTTGACTGTGCCTGGTGCTTTGCCGTAGGAGGTGAATCGCTACAAAGGGAAGAACTACCCCATCATGAACATCCATGAGCGAACCCTCAGTGTCCTGGCCTGCAGGGTGAGTGGGTGTCTGTACTGTTCCAGAAATTGCCTGGAGCCTGGTGGTGTTCACTTGTGCTCAGTGATCTTGCATGAGTTCCTTGGGGTGCCCTGAGAAGACAGGCAAGGTAAATCACTTGAGGCTGCTAGAGGTGCTGAAGAACACTTGGGGGGCTCTGCTGGGCTTTTGTGCTGTCCTGGCTGATCCAAGCTGGTGACCCATCCAGCTGCTCTGCCGGCAGTGACAGGGCTGGACACTATGTGGGGAGCTGTGTGGCTCTGTGCAGTCAGACGTGCCACTAGTAAACTCTGCTCCCTGCAGCAGGGGAGAAAGTGCCTGGGACAAAATTGTGGGGATCCCCAGAAATGGGAAAAAGCTGTTGTGTGACAAATAGTTGCTACTGAACCCAGTTCTCTGTTCCCTTATTTGAACTTCTGATTCTATAGCCACGTGACCTGCTCAGGTCTCTTTAAGAAGCAGCTGGCTTCTGGTTTGGGATTGGGTTCTGGGGTTTTTTTTAAATGTTTTTTTTTTTTCAAATCTGGACTCTACCTTTTTTAGTATGTCTCAGAGGTGGTGATTGGAGCTCCCTACGCCGTCACTGCTGATCTGTTGGATCACTTCAGGGTGAGTCCTTGCATACGGATGGACATGAAGATGCTGGTGGGTGATGTGTGTGGGGAGCTAAAGTGGTGCAGGAAAACACAGGGGTGCAAGGAGGGAGTGTCCTGCTCAGCCTGGGATTGCCAGGCTGCTGCAGGAGGGTGGCTTTGCTGGTCTCCAGACTGTGCTCAGTGGGAGTAGTGGCAGGAAATGTCCCTGTCATCTTTTGGATCTTGTCAGTGACTTTTGTGACCTTCTCCAGGTAACACTTGTTTGCCATGGGATGACTGAGGTGGTGCCAGACAAGGATGGTTCTGATCCATATGAGGTAAAGTACTGGGTGCTTTGTCAGCATTTGATAGACAGCCTGCTCTGGTTGTGTTCCTGGACTGAGAAGGTGTATTGCAGAGGAGGCTACCTGGGTACAGCTTTGGCAGGTGGTGCAGCTTTTCATCCACCCCTGAGCTACATGGAGCAGTCAGTAAATCATTCCCAACAGCTCCACTCTTCCAAGCATTGTTTTGCTCTGCCTGTTTCTGATGCCTTCATGGCAGGGTGAGAAATCCAGTGTGCTTTGCTCTCTGTCCTGGGCAGCTCCCATGTATGTGGAGCTTTGCTTTCAGCCAGTATTTGTTCTGCCTCCAAGGAGATCACTGTGCATCCTGGCTGTCGGGCTGCCACAGGCCCTGCCACAGCTCAGCTCAGCTGTCTCTGCTGAGCTGCACATCCAGGTCCCACGTGTTTTCACAGCCAGTGCTGTCTGTTTGCAGGAACCGAAGCAACGTGGCATTTTCCAGCTGGTGGACAGTGGCAGCAATCTCACCACAGATCTAATTGTGCAAAGAATCATTAAGAACAGGTTGGATTTCTTTGTGTCCTGGTTCTGTCACATACTATTCCATCCAGAGTGTCTGGGGCCTGATTAATCAGACCAGATAGGGAGGGAAGGCGTTACCTAAAGGCATAGAGTCAGAAAACTTGTCCTTCCTCTTTCATGGCTTGGGCAGACTGTAAATGTGGTTGTACCAATCTGTACAGGGAAAGGAACAGCTGAACTCTGCTGTGTCAGAATGTGCTACACAGCACATTTACTTGTTTTTCTCCTTTAATGATAAATTTTCTTTGCTTAATCCTGGAGGAAAAAGCATGTTGCTTCTTTCAGAGCTTTGGTCTTTTAAGCCTGAGTCCTTCACTTTCAGCACTTTGGCTCACATCAGTGAAAATTTTGATTTTGGTGTTACAACACCCAGGACAGCCCAAGAATGGAATAGCAGCTTCTTCCACAGAGGGAGAAAAAAGTCATGTGCAACCAGTGTAGGAGTCCAGGACTGCAGAGCACTGGCAACAGCCATGGAAGGGGAGAGCCCTGGGAGAGGCTCTGGAGGAGTCTGGGTGTCCTGAGGGTTTCTGAAGTGCTCTCAGAGTAGAGCAGCATAGGAGAAGGCAGTGCTCTCCTGCTCCAGGTGCTTTTGTCTACAAGAGGTGTGGATGAATGAGAATCTCCTGGCATTGTGTGATTTTTGCAGGCTGGAGTTTGAAGCTCGCAACCAGAAGAAAGAAGCAAAAGAGCTGGCTGTGCTGGAGGCCATGAGAAGGCTGGAGGAGGAGAAGCACTAGGCTGCAGAGTGTGGATGTGTGAGCCACAGAGTGCTGTAACTTCACCCTCTGGTAGAGCAACTGCTCTTCAGGAAAGGAACGGGGGCAGCACTGCTGGCATGCAGGATATGCTGTCCTACCCTCTGCTCTCCTAGCTCCTCCTGCACTAATTATGCAGACATAACGAGTTGGGATTCCGCTGCCTAGTTTTATCTTGGTTAATCAGTCCCTGTCCCTTTACCCAGGAGGAGATTTGACAAAAAAAGATGTTTTAATTATAACTAATGTTTTAACATGTTGATGTGCTTTTACTTTCTGCCATTTCTGGCTCTTAGGAGGGAAGTGGAGGAGCTGCCCATGCCCCCTTGCCTTGCCAGACTAGGCTGTCCTGACCAGGGTCTGCATTCCAGAGCAGCCCCTTGGGCAGTGGTGTGGGGGGCTGGACACAGTGAGAGCAGCCTTGGGACAAGACAGGGCTCATGTGGTTCCCCCTGCAGCCTTTGCTTAGGAACAAGGGGCTGGCTGCCAGAGGCAGTGCTGGGCTCTGGGGTTCACTGTGCTGCCTCTTCTCAGCTCCTGCCCCTGCACAGACCCAGGACTGCTCTGGGTTGAGCTGGGTAAAGGTAAATCTGTTGCTGCCCCAGTGACAGGCTGCAGGTGGCAGCTGCGAAAGGGGCAGGTGGTGCTAGGCTGCTGGGTCAAGGCATGTCTCCACATGAGGCATAGGGAGCATGGGGCCTTTTCCCAAGGGCTCTTCCATTTGTGAAGCAGCAGGACCCGATGCTTTGTGTGGACTGTGCCCAGAGCTCCACTTGCTGCTGCTGCCAGGGCCCACCTTGTGCCTGATGGCTTACCTGAGGGTGGGACCTGGCCAGTTTTAGGGATTGCTGATGGCTGACATGCCTGCCTCTTAGCAGAGGTGGAGGGCTGGGAGAATGGGTCCTGAGCTGTGAGGCCCTTTTGCCTCTTACATTCCAGGATACTGTGGTGGATATCCTGAGCAGCTCACTGCACTGTGCCAGGCTGTGTCTGGTGTCCTCTCTCTTGTAAACTTCTGTTGCTGATCATTAATAAAATGTTGAAGAGTTGTGCATTGGTCTTCTTGGTGCTCAAGCCCAGGTAGCAGAAAGAGAGCACAGGGAACATGTGCTACAACCCCCCTACACTGGTAGGGAGAGGGTGTGCCACACTGCCCCTGCCTCCCTGGCACAGAGCAGCCATGGCTCAGTCCTGGGCTCTGCAAGCTGCGTGCACAAATTCCCCTCTGCAGCCCATGGGCCCCTCCCGTGGGCACCGCAGAAGAGTTTGTCCATGAGGACAAAGAGCTCAGTCTTGGCGTTGCATCTGCCCTGTGCTGCCTCGCCTCCAGGACACGGTTATTAAAAAATAACGGAAGCATTTTATTGCTGCCCTTGCTGGGCAGGTGGAGATGTCAGCTCCACTGGTGCAGTGTGGAGGCTGCTGAGCCAGACAGTGTCAGTACAAACGCTCCCCTGGAGAGAATCCGGACACTAATACAAACGTGCCCCTCAGGAGCAGTCCGGGCGGGCGGGACATTAACACAAACCCAAAGGGAAACCGGACTGACACAAACGCGCCCCTCAGGAGCAGTCCGGGCGGGCGGGACAAACACAAACCCACAGGAGGAACCCTGCCCACAGCGCCACCCCATTGGCTCTTTTTTACCCCAGCCCATTGGTCCGCTCGGGAGCCTTCCCCTGATTGGGCCCTTTCCCAGCTCCTCTCCCCATTGGCCAAGTTGTGAAACCCCGCCCCCCGGCTACTCTATATAATCCCACTCGGGGGAGGTTGACGGTTTGTTCCGCCCCAGACGTGTGGTTTGACGGAGCTCTCGGGGAGATCGGAAAGGGCCCGTCTCGCTGCTTTTACTCCTATTTCACTCGCAGTGGCAAGTGCAGCTCTGCCGCTCAGGCAGCCTCACAAAGAGCACTTGAGAGTGCACCAAACAGCTGATCACTCGGTACCTGAGGGTGCACAAAGAGCTGAATCACTTTCTGCCTGAGAGTGCCTGTGCCTCCATCGCTCTGGGTGTGTTTTTAAAGACGCTTCTAGCNTTAACACAAACCCAAAGGGAAACCGGACTGACACAAACGCGCCCCTCAGGAGCAGTCCGGGCGGGCGGGACAAACACAAACCCACAGGAGGAACCCTGCCCACAGCGCCACCCCATTGGCTCTTTTTTACCCCAGCCCATTGGTCCGCTCGGGAGCCTTCCCCTGATTGGGCCCTTTCCCAGCTCCTCTCCCCATTGGCCAAGTTGTGAAACCCCGCCCCCCGGCTACTCTATATAATCCCACTCGGGGGAGGTTGACGGTTTGTTCCGCCCCAGACGTGTGGTTTGACGGAGCTCTCGGGGAGATCGGAAAGGGCCCGTCTCGCTGCTTTTACTCCTATTTCACTCGCAGTGGCAAGTGCAGCTCTGCCGCTCAGGCAGCCTCACAAAGAGCACTTGAGAGTGCACCAAACAGCTGATCACTCGGTACCTGAGGGTGCACAAAGAGCTGAATCACTTTCTGCCTGAGAGTGCCTGTGCCTCCATCGCTCTGGGTGTGTTTTTAAAGACGCTTCTAGCGAGGAAGGTTGTGGCACCTTTACCACCAGACCAGACCACAACAGTTCACCATGGCACAGTGGAGGTGCTGTTCCTTAGGGCCTTGAGAGCTGCTGCTGAGATTATTCTGACAACTTTAGCATATGATCTTCCTTTCTCCCAGTGTCTCTGGGCCCTTCTGGTGAGCTGTTTACTGACAATGCGTGAGTCCCAATGCACAACTGAGTGTACAGTTAAAATCGGGGGGCAGCCTCCATGGTGTGTCAGAGCTGCAGCAAGGGGTGCTGGTGGAACAGGGGGGACTCCTTGGCTTCTTTCCTAATGAGTGCAGTAGCCACTGGTGTCAGGCAGGGCGCTGGGCACCCCCACTGGGATGGAGACTGCAGCCAGACTGGGTGCTGTGTTCCTGGACTCACCCCTGTGGAGGAGGTGGCAACCCTAGGTACCTGTCCAGGGGTGCCCCTGCAAGGGAACAGCTGGTGTTGGGGGGCTGCTGCCACCCCACTGTCATCACCAAGTCTGTATCCTGCTGCCAGAGCTGCCCCAGGATCTGTGCCAGATCTCCTGCAGCACAAGGAGGAGCAGGGCCTTTGTGTTTGGGGGGAGACAGGGACAGGAACCCCATGCCTACAGTCATGTGCTATCCAGCACAGCCCCTTGGCCCCTGCAGCTCCCGCAGGCACTGAGCCATCCTCCAGCCTAAGGGATTTTGTTCCCCTGGGTATCTGAGTAGTCCAGCACCACAGGAGCGCTCAGCAGCCCAGAGCTCCCCACATCTGGGTGGGCTCCCCCATTCCCCCTACCTACCCAAGGACAGACAAGACAGCCATCCCAAGCATGTTTATTGTCACCTCGGAGCCAGCAGCACCAGCCCAGGCATCTGCACGCTCCACGGGGTCCAAAGACACAGCCATGTCTGCCTTACACCGGGGAGCACCAAGGGCTCCCAGCAGCTCCACGCCACGTCTGTCACACACAGCACCCGTGGGAGACACCGTCACGGGGGGTGCCGTCTGTGCCAGCGCTGCGCTGGCTGCCAGAGATGGGGAGCTCACAGCTTGCCTCACGCCTGCCGGGGCAGGGACCCCGCTGCAGCTGCTGACTGCAGAGCACCGCGGGGGTGAGGGCGCTCCGGAACCGTGCCCAGCCTCCCGCAGGGAGCAGCCCAAACCCCTGCGGCGGCCCCGGTGCTCACCGCGGTGCGGAGCCCCGCAGGCGGGTGGGCCGAGCTGGGCAGCACCACAGTGTGATCGGGTTCGGCAGAGCCGTCAGCGCCGGAGCGGCACGGGTCAGAGAGCAGCCCCGAGGTTCTGCCCACCGAGCAGTGGCGGGGCCGGGCCGTCTGCAGGTACCGGGGCACGGCGGGGCGGCGCAGGACGAGAAGCGTGCACGGTCCCGGCGCGGCCGCAGCGCCCGGGGCCGCCTTTACGGCCGGGCGGGAGTCACTTCCCACCCCCCCGCTCCGTGCACCGACCCCGGGCGCGAACACCGGACACGGACACGGGAGTGGCGTCCGCACATTTATTGAGCGGGCCCGGGGCGGCCGGGGGTGGGCCACGGCCCGTCCCCGGTGCCGCCCTCACTCCCGGAATTTCCACTCCTGGCGGCACATGGGACAGTGCTGCTGCACCTGCTGCGAGTTCAGCCACTTGAGGATGCAGTGCATGTGGAAGCAGTGCGAGCACTGCCCCCACACCAACGGGCAGTCGTCGCCGGGAACCTTACCTGCGGCACGGACACACCGTCAGCCCCGCCCAGCGCGCAGAGCCCGGTGTCGGTGCCAGTCCCGCACTCACAGTCGGGGCAGCAGCCGTTGAAGGCCATCCGGCAGATGCCGCAGTTCTCGTCGTTCGCCACCCACAGCCAGGACGCGACTCCGTGCCAGCTCCGCACGCGCACACGCATTCTCCCGGTCCCGGCGGCCCCGCCGGAAGTGCCGCCCGCCCCACAGAGCTTCGCGCGCCCGCCGCGCCTCGGCCCCGCCTGTTCCGCTTCCGGCGCGGGCTNGGGTACGGACCGGGCAGGGGGACCTTGGGCCGCGGCGGGCTGGGGTGAAGGGTCCGCGCGGGGCGGGGACGCGGACGCGGGCGGCCCTTTGTCCACTCCCGGCGCGGCCGCGGGCTGCGAGGCCCCGGCGCCGGTCAGCGAGGTCCCGGTCTCGTTGCAGCCGAAGCAACTCCCCGAGAAGTGGCAGCACGACCTGTTCGACAGCGGCTTCGGGGCGGGGGCCGGTGTGGAGACCGGCGGAAAGCTGCTCGTCTCCAACTTGGACTTCGGCGTTTCGGATGCGGACATCCAGGTGAGGCTCGGGGGGACTGGGGAGCGGGGCCCTCATTCACTGCGGCTGGGTGTGTGCGCGCGGGCACACNTGGCGTCCGCACATTTATTGAGCGGGCCCGGGGCGGCCGGGGGTGGGCCACGGCCCGTCCCCGGTGCCGCCCTCACTCCCGGAATTTCCACTCCTGGCGGCACATGGGACAGTGCTGCTGCACCTGCTGCGAGTTCAGCCACTTGAGGATGCAGTGCATGTGGAAGCAGTGCGAGCACTGCCCCCACACCAACGGGCAGTCGTCGCCGGGAACCTTACCTGCGGCACGGACACACCGTCAGCCCCGCCCAGCGCGCAGAGCCCGGTGTCGGTGCCAGTCCCGCACTCACAGTCGGGGCAGCAGCCGTTGAAGGCCATCCGGCAGATGCCGCAGTTCTCGTCGTTCGCCACCCACAGCCAGGACGCGACTCCGTGCCAGCTCCGCACGCGCACACGCATTCTCCCGGTCCCGGCGGCCCCGCCGGAAGTGCCGCCCGCCCCACAGAGCTTCGCGCGCCCGCCGCGCCTCGGCCCCGCCTGTTCCGCTTCCGGCGCGGGCTCAGCGCGGCCGGAAGTGCGGGCGGGAGCGGTGCCGCCATCATGGCCGACAAGATGGACATGTCCCTGGACGACATCATTAAGCTGAACCGGAGCCAGCGTGGGGCCAGCCGGGGCGGCCGGGGCGGCCGAGGCCGGGGCGGCACCGCACGCGG
>WBMY01001264.1:247647-260318 GCA_013397315.1 Donacobius atricapilla
GGCCCGCCCCAGTGGGGCTCCGTGAGCCCGAGCGGGCCTCGGTCCGCCCGGGAGCGGAGTCGGGGGGGGCCCGGCCGGCGCTGACGCCCCATCCCGCAGACGCCCCGTGGTGCGGGCACTGCAAAGCGCTGGCGCCCGAGTATGCGAAGGCAGCGGCGAAGCTGAAGGCGGAGGGCTCGGAAATCCGGCTGGCGAAGGTGGACGCCACGGAGGAGTCGGAGCTGGCGCAGCAGTTCGGCGTACGCGGGTATCCCACAATCAAGTTCTTCAAGAACGGTGACAAAGCTGCGCCCAAGGAGTACACGGGTGAGGAGGGGCAGGACGGGGTCAGGGGGTAGGACACAGGTGATCCGAGTCTGGATGCGCCGCCAGGGTGCAGAGGGCAGCAACGTGGCGCCGGGTCCCAGCACATGGCCCCTTTGCTGGAGGTGTGCTGCTGTGCCTGGACAAGGTCCAGTCTGACAGCGACCTGGGAATGGTGCTGGGCCGATGGGAAACTGGCCAGCCTCTAATGGCCTCCCTCTGGAGAGATCCCTATGGTCAGCTGGAGTGGAGAAGTTGCTTTTGTGTAGGAAAGTTGACCTGAGCTTGGTTTGTTGTGTGGCTTGACTTGACTCAAGCAGTGCAATACCCAGAACTGGAAACACGCCTAGGCTGTTGAGTGAAGAGACAAACACGGGGTGTGAGAGAGCCGCAAGGAAGGCCAAGAGAGAATTCAGCTAAGCCAGGCCATGCAGTGCTGGTAACAGAGGGTAACACCCAGAATAAAGATCTTGGAATGAAAAGGTGCTGTAGTGACATAAGTAATAGTGAGGTCCTGGAGAATTGCTGCATTGCCGGTCAAAGTTTAAGGACAGGAGCAGGAGGTGAGAGGAGAATGGATTCCTGGGAGCCCCTTGTACCTTGACTTATCAATTAGGGATTAGCTTAATTACACCATGAGTGAAAGGGGAAGAGTTGCGTAAATGATATCTTGAGTCTTGCTGGTCTCTTGACCAGCTGCTGAAAGGTCTTCTGTCTCAAAACTTGAGGCTTTTGTAGTCTTGGACTTTGTTGAGGGGGAAAGTGACTCGTTGTTATCTCCTGGTGTAGCTGGCAGGGAAGCAGATGACATCGTCAGCTGGCTGAGGAAGCGCACGGGCCCGGCTGCTGCCACCCTGACTGATGTGGCTGCTGCGGAGGCACTGGTGGACTCCAGTGAAGTGGTGGTGATTGGTTTCTTCAAGGTAGAGTTTGTGTTTCCACTGGAGATGCTCTTGTGTGTGTCCAGGGCCTTCCCTGCTTCCTCCTGGCTGGGGAGGGCTCTGTGCCTTATGCAGTACTTGCTGTCTTACCCTACTTGATCTTCCAGTTTTTTGGGCTGAGCCCTGGGATGTGAGTGCTTCAGGTGATGTGGCCCCTCTGAGACACTTTTCTTTACTCTCCAGGATTTGACATCAGAGGCAGCAAAGGAGTTCCTCCTGGCAGCAGAAGCTGTGGATGATATTCCTTTTGGGATTTCCTCCAGTGCTGATGTCTTCACCAAGTACCAGATTAGTAAGGACAGTGTCATCCTCTTCAAGAAGGTACTGGCTGGTGCCAAGCCTGAGCACCACAGTGGAGTCTGCTGTTTCTTTCCTTTTCTTTAATTAGTTGAACTCCAACAAGGTCAGCCCTGGATAAAACGGCAAAGGCCCTGTGCTGTTAGTGTAGCTGTTCTTGGGCCTCAGAGCCTGGGGAGAAGAGTAGGGCCTGTGGCCCTTAGTAGGGTGGGGGAGCCTCAGGGATGCACAGTGTGCAGCTGTGTCAGTCTTCCAGCCCTGTGCAGTTCTCCCAGAGCTGCTGGGCTTTGGGTGCAGGTTGTTCCTTCACTCACTTCCCTGTTCCTCAGCTCTCTGCAGTGCAGCAGTGGTCACACAGTCTTGGACAGGCCCAAGAGAACAGTAGATGAGCTCTCTGGCTGTTTGGTTGTGTCTTAGCAGAGTTGCTTTTTGTTGCTCACTGCTCGCCTTTGCTGTCATTGTTCCCTGCTGTGTCCAAGAGCTGCTCTGTTTCAAAGCTGTGTGTTCTGCAGTGCAGGGATTCCCAAGAAGCTCCTAAGAGGATTTGCAGTTCTGGCTGACTGGGCTGGGGCAGTGGATTATGTGCAGAGGGATGCTGACTACCTACAGAATCAAAAATGTACAAATGGAGGCATGAAAATGCCCGTCACTGGGATGAATTTCCAAGTTTGAGCAGACAAGAAGAGGTTCTTCAGGCTTGGTGGCTCCTCACCCAGAGGTGCTGTGAGGCAGGACAGTTTTGGGTTCAGACTTACTAAATCTGTAATTTCATCAGTCGTGACTGCCCAGCCTGACCTAACAGAAGACTTTCTTTTTGTTCACCTGAAATAATAGTTTTGTTCTACTATACCTCTGACACTATTTTTTTTTAATGGTGATAGAAGCTTGTAGACTTAAATTCTGAGTCAGAGCCCCTCAGATCAATGTGGCTGAGGGAATATCTGGCTAATGAGCTCAAAATGCATTAGTAGAATGGGGGGAGAAGGGAGGAGTGTTTTGTTCTTGTCTCATTAAGTAGTTGTGCACTGTTGTGTGAGTAGCTTTGTACAGCAGGTTTGTGTGCCCCACTCTGGCTGTTGCTGGGCTGGGCAGAGTTCTGGGCCTGGCAGCCTTTTGTGTGTGTGGGGAACAGGAGTAACCAGGCTCAATGGGGCAGGAGTGCTCGACTCTGTGGGAGAAGCAGCCTAGGTCTGTCCAGCCATTGGGGTTCCCCCCTGTTCCTGTGCAATGGCATGCCGGTGCCATGGGAGCTCTTGGATATATCTACTCTAAATCAAGGAGAAATGGAGCACCCACAGGAATCAAACACCAGGACAGCAGACCTTAATGGCCTCTTTTGGGCTTTGGCACTATACCATTAGTTGGGTCTGAACTGAGAGGGCTTGGCTCATTGTTCTTCTCTTACTCTTTATGAGTTGTCCAGACTTGCACAGCCCTTGCATAGCTGTCCTGATGGCACTCAGGGAATCTGCAAAACTCCTCAAAGTGTTGGCAAAATTATTTTCTGATGCTAAGTGTTTTCCTTGGCTTTTCCATGGAGGCTGGTGTGCCTCCCCTAACAGGTTGTCTGAGTCCACACTCTTCCTTCTGTCAGCAACTTGAGTATGGCCTTGCCAGGGCACTGCTGTGCCTTTCTGCACATCCTCCTTCTAACCTTGGTGGGCCCTCTGTAGCTGTTCCTGTTTCAGGCTGCCAGAGTTCTGGGAATCCTGGTCAGGGATGATATGGGTGATGGCCCAGTAGAACAGGACCTGGCACCTCTGGTGTCATGTGCAATATGTGCTGTTGTCCCTAACAGAGGCTGGAATGAAGCCCCCCAGAGCTGAGGAAGTCACTGTTTACTGCAGGCTTTGCTGTCAGATGTTCCCAGCACTGTCTGGCTGCAGTGTCTGCTCTGACCATTGATTGCTGCAGAGGAGAAGCTGCTGCAGGGCTGGAAGCAGCTGCTCAGGGTCCTTCTTGGTGACTTGCACTATGAATGGTTTCATAGTGGTGCAGAGCAAAGCTGAGATCAAACCTGGCTGTTGTTGCTGCTTACGTTTTGGTGGGGGGTGATTTAAAGCTTTGCTTGCAGGGAAGATGAACACCTTGATCCAGATTTTGTGTGGAGATGTGGTAACCTTGTTGAGATGGAAGTCTGCTGTGAATGACTGCAGCTGAGATCCCTTGGGGCAATGACCAGTGTGAAGGCACTGAGAGATTTGTGTGGGATGCACAAGTGTTCTAATGAAGAATGTCTGTTCTTGCAGTTTGATGAAGGCCAGAACAACTTTGAAGGGGATCTCACAAAAGACAATCTGCTGAACTTCATCAAGTCTAATTCATTGCCTCTGGTCATAGAGTTCACTGAGCAGGTGGGTCTTTAGATATCTGACAAGGCCCTTCCCATGGCTGCTGCAAGAATATAGCAAAGGTCCAGTTGTAGATTCCATGGTCATGTTTCATTTTGGATCTAACACTGGGGGTATGGAGGAGTGGGAAGGACAGAATAAAGGAGATGTGAGCTTGCTGTGCAGACCAGTCCTGCAGTATTGGAGGCTCCAGTGGGCTGGTCAGCATAGTGGAGTTAAACTAGTCTGGATACTGATTTGTGTCTTTTCCAAAAATAAAGCTTATTTTTTACTCCTCAGACTGCTCCTAAAATATTTGGAGGAGAGATCAAGACTCATATTCTGCTTTTCCTACCAAAAAGTGTGTCTGACTATCAAGGGAAGCTGGACAACTTCAAGAGTGCAGCTGGGGACTTCAAAGGGAAGGTGAGATGGATTTCTTGTATCATGAGCTAAGAGACCACCCACTTCCTGCAGAGAGGTGTAGCACTCTTTGTCCATGGAGCAGCTGTGCAGGAGGACTTTAAGCCAGCTCTCTCTTCTGGGACAGGGGAGAAAAAGAACCAATTCAGCTACATGTGGTGTGAGCATGTGTGTGAATTGTCAGCAGCCACAAGGTACTCGTGTTCACCTCCTGCCTTTCACTTTTTTCCTCCCAAGATCCTGTTCATCTTCATAGATAGTGACCACAGTGACAACCAGAGGATTTTGGAGTTCTTTGGCCTAAAGAAGGAAGAGTGCCCAGCTGTACGTCTGATCACCCTGGAGGAAGAAATGACCAAGTACAAACCTGAATCCGATGAGCTCACAGCAGACAAGATCAAAGAGTTCTGTAACAAGTTCCTGGCAGGCAAGATCAAGGTATGTGGATAAACGGTACTGGTGGTGAATAGGGTAGCTGGGAGAGAACAGAAATGCTCCCTGTGAGGGTCTGGAGAGCCAGCTGGAGAAGCACCTCCATCTTCTGCATGGAACATCCCATGGGCTTTGTGATTAGGAATGAAAGGCAAAGCTGCTGGGGCCTGGAGGCTGTAGGGGGGAGAGCAAGCCAAGCAGAGGGACTTGGGTATGGCCAAGCAGTTGTGCTCTCCCTGTGGGGCATGTACTGTTTATCCAGTTGCTCTTTCAGCCAGCAGTCTGTGGAAGGTGGGAATTGTGGCACGGGGAAGAGAGTTGTCACCTCCCATCTGCTGGAGAGGGCTGTGGGTGGCTCACCCAGCAGTGGGGGTGCAGCCAAGCACAGTCGTCAGGGAATTGGGCTGTCAGCAGTGCTGGTTCCCTCCTGCAGAGGTCTGCTGCCATTCCCTCTGCACAGTGGCATCTGCTATTCCTGCTGGGTTAGGGTGGGAAGGAGACTCTCTGTAGAAGTGGTGACCAATTCATCTGGTTGCTCACAGCCTGTGACTGAGGCACCAGTGGGATGGTGAAACCTGCCTTTTCCAGGATGTGTGATTGCATGTTCAGTTCAAGCAGCTATGTAGCAGTTTGTTTGAATGTCACTTCCTATTCCAGCCCCACCTAATGAGTCAGGATCTTCCTGAAGACTGGGACAAGCAGCCTGTCAAAGTTCTGGTTGGGAAGAACTTTGAAGAAGTTGCTTTTGATGAGACTAAGAATGTCTTTGTGGAGTTCTGTGAGTATCTTTCTACAGCTGATTGCAAGTAACTGGTGTGAAAGGATTGCCAAAACGCTGCGTGTCCAGGATTAGGGGAAGCCTTTTGCAGCCTGGGCCCCAAAAGCAGTGCCTTGGTTGCAAAGATGTGTGAGAACTGTCTGGTTGGGGGGGAGTGGCACCTCGTTCGATTGTTGGTGCAACTCTGTCTCTGTAATTAACAGATGCCCCATGGTGTGGTCACTGCAAGCAGCTGGCCCCGATCTGGGACAAGCTGGGAGAAACCTACAGGGACCATGAGAACATTGTCATTGCCAAGATGGACTCAACAGCTAATGAAGTGGAGGCAGTGAAAATCCACAGCTTCCCCACACTCAAGTTCTTCCCTGCAGGATCTGGCAGAAATGTAAGCAGGCAGCCGGGCTGGTGCAGCCACACAGCCAGGGAGCACGGGAATGCTCAGCTGCTTGCTCGAGTGCTTCTGGACAAGACCTTTGGGAGGGATCTGCATTCTGTTGGGATGGAACACAGCAAGTCTACAGGACACCCAAGATCCTCTGTGGGGTCTGGGCTGTAGGAAAGAGTCTGGGGGGCAGTGGGAAGTGGGAGTGGGGAAAAGAGGGAGCATAGAGGACAGTGTGCTCATCTGCAGGCTATTCTTTCCTCGCAGTGATCTCTGAAGTCTAGTGGCTGAGCTGTTTTCCTTCGTCTCATATGGGTGAAGGTGAATTTTTAAATTCCCTTTTGCTTGGCATGTTCACTGTTGCTCAGAAAGAGAATTCTCCTCTCCAGGGGTGTGGGTCTGTAGTGCCCATAACCAGCATCCTTATGTTTTCCCTGTGTAGGTAATTGACTATAATGGGGAGAGGACACTAGAAGGCTTCAAAAAATTCCTGGAGAGCGGAGGTCAGGATGGGGCAGCAGCTGATGATGTGAGTAATGTGAATGGAGTACTCAGGGCCTTTGGGAACAGGGAGCATGGGTCAGATCTGGTTCTGTGCCTGCATCCTCAGTCCTAAATAAGATCCTGTTTTGTTATGTATCAGGAGAGCATACTGCTGGTGAACAAAGTTGCCCACATCAGTGTGATCTGTTCAGGTGCAGCCTGGCTAGCTTTGGGCCTGCAATGGGCTCCTTTCCTGGAGAGCACCCTGTGTGTGTGTAAAGTAGCAGTGCTGTGGTGGTGCAGTGCTGGAGCACTCAGCACCTGGAACTGGGTTGTGTGATCAATGCCACGTATCTGCTTGGAAGCTCTCACCTGCTGGGTGGGGGAGGAAGGTGTGTAGAGACTATTGCAGGTGTACAGGTACCAGCTTCCAGGGTTTCCTAATCCTTAATGTCCTGAATCTGAAGCTCTTGGTGGAAAGCTGTGGATGTTTTGTTAGCATGGCTGCAGAGAGCAGGCTGCTGCTCAGTGTGTGGTTCTAGATTTGCCTCATATGCCAGAAACCAGGAGCTGTCTGTAACCTCCACAGGATCTGGAGGACCTGGAGATGGATGAAGAAACGGAACTTGAGGAAGGTGATGAGGATGAGCAGAAAATCCAAAAGGATGAATTGTAAAGAGAAGACTGATCTACGTCACCCAAAAATCAGACACTAAATTGGCTGCTGTGATGCAGCCCAGTGAGTCAGAAACCCATTAAGATTTAAAGCAGAAGGTAAAATGACTGGAAATCCAGGGATTGGCTTCTAAAGTAACGCTTCACCCTCACTTGTCTGTACACTTACCTTTTCTTTCTTTTGGCTTTTGAAAAGGGAACTGTCACTAGGGAGCCAGCCCAGCCAGCTGGGCTCTTTTTTCTATTGTGATGTACTTTTTTGTACACAGCTTTTGTCTGGAGAATCTGTTCTTCTGGGTAGCAGGAGGCTGTGAGGTGGAACCAGGAGTTCAGTGGCCTGACAATCTGGAGCCTTGCCACTAACATCTTCCAAGACAGCTTTTTTCTATTTTTCCTTTTAAACTAAAGCCCCTAATTGATTTCTGCACCTGGCAGGGCCCCTAATGGTGTCAGCTGTTCTTCCCTGGGGCTGGCATTCAGTATATATAGGGGCAGAGGGCTGATGGCTTCGTGGGGAAAGGTGTATGTGAAGGTGCTTCTCTTCATGCTAGCCAGACGTTTCCTTTCCCCTCTCCTTTATGACACTTGAAGATGACTATTCCAAACTCCTGGGGGGGTGGAATACCGTGTGCACTGGCTGTGGCAGGCTCTGAGGGTGGAGGTGGCTGCTGGCTCACCAGCTATTTTGACATCCTTTTGATCAAAGACAAGAGTTGCAATCCCTTTCCGTGAATTATTTTGAGTGGGTTGACCTGGCAGGTGGGTGGTGGGGGAGGGCCTGATAAACAGATTGAAGAGGACATTTGCAATTACTGGGGTTTGGGAATGTGACGGAGGGAGTGCCTCACAGGCCTGAGCTGCGTCAGGCTGGTTCTTAGCGTTCTGCTACAATAACATTGGTACTGAATTTGATGGCCAAATAAAGTTGAGATTTTAATACTACTATGTCATTGTCTTTGTTGGAGTGTAGAATATTTGAACCTACCCTGGAAGGGGAGATCAGAGTTGCAGCGTGATTCTCAAGGGACTCTGCTTCAGTGTCACTTTCTCCACATAATTTGTAAAGGAAAAGAACATCACAATACTCGTGTCCTGTCCAGGTTCTGTGGGCTTTTGCAGGTGCTCTGTTAGGAGTGAGCAGGCCGTGCTTTGGCTCTGGGTGTGCACAGCCCCTTGGCCAGCTGGCTGGGCTGAGGGGACATTGCTCTGGAGCAGTGAATGAGGGCACGCCAGGGCTGCTGTGGCCCTGCTAGTCACGCTCACATGATCTCGTGAGCCACACTGCTATTTCCAAACCTGCTGCTTGCTGCTGAAGGTATTTTGGTTAGAAAATAGGCTATAAATGTCACAAGGAGGGCACAGTGAGGCTAGAGGACAAGTGGGGACACCTCTGTGCCTCTCAGCAGGTGGGATGTGTCCTNAACGGGCGGGCGGGGATCGAGGGCGCGGCTGGGGGACAGAAGGGTCGGGCCGGGGAGAGGCGCTGAGGGACGAGCTTCCCTTGGGCGGGTGCGGGACCGCGGCGCGGGGTCTGCGCGGCTACCTGGCCCGCCCCAGTGGGGCTCCGTGAGCCCGAGCGGGCNCCTGGAAGGGGAGATCAGAGTTGCAGCGTGATTCTCAAGGGACTCTGCTTCAGTGTCACTTTCTCCACATAATTTGTAAAGGAAAAGAACATCACAATACTCGTGTCCTGTCCAGGTTCTGTGGGCTTTTGCAGGTGCTCTGTTAGGAGTGAGCAGGCCGTGCTTTGGCTCTGGGTGTGCACAGCCCCTTGGCCAGCTGGCTGGGCTGAGGGGACATTGCTCTGGAGCAGTGAATGAGGGCACGCCAGGGCTGCTGTGGCCCTGCTAGTCACGCTCACATGATCTCGTGAGCCACACTGCTATTTCCAAACCTGCTGCTTGCTGCTGAAGGTATTTTGGTTAGAAAATAGGCTATAAATGTCACAAGGAGGGCACAGTGAGGCTAGAGGACAAGTGGGGACACCTCTGTGCCTCTCAGCAGGTGGGATGTGTCCTAGAGCAGTGGCACAGGGATGCTGGACAGCACTTGTCTCTGTCTCCAGCTCCAGCTTTCTCCTGCCGTGCCCTGGGAGCCGAGTCTCAGCTGAGTCCTGATCTGGTGTTCCCATGCTTTGGGCACAGCAGCACCAGGGCTGAGGCAGAGCAGGCACCCACTCACCAAGAGATCAGGAAGGATTGTCCCTGACAGAACAGCAGCCAGGTGTGTGTGAGACCTGTACCTGCAGTTACATGGAGGAGGATCTTTGAAGACGCCTCCCTCCAGGGCTGTGCCCCCACATGGCTGAAGGTGGACAGTGGCCACTGCTGCGCCCCAACAAACCCAGCAGTGCTGGTGGCCTGGGCTGGTTGTTGACAGCTGCTTGGGTCCTTTGGGGTGGGGAGGAAGGGAATCTCACTAGCAAAGTTCCCCTGGAAGATGCTGTCTAGAATTTGATTCTGATAGGTACATTTTGTACAGCCAGTTGAACTGTGACCAAGTCAGCTCTGCAGTGGTTCTCCTCTGTTCCTGAGCAGAGACCCACTGTGCTCAGCTTGGAGGAGGTGCCTCTCCTAGCCCAAGGCTCCCTGTGGCAGAGCAGGAGCTTAGCAGCCATCTGATGTACACGCCTAATTGCTGTTCCAAGAAAGCAGGCTGGAAGTGTTCTGTCCCCAGTGCTGGGCTTGGATGCCCCGTGCTGTGTTCAGGCTCATCTAACCACAAGCAGATGCTTGGCCAAGAGATCGATGCAGTTGGCAGCAGATAAACAAGTGCAGGAGTTCCAAGGTGCGTGGCTGACTGTGCGGCTGGGGTCAGGGCAAGGGTTGCAGCAGGAGGGGCTGAGTGAAATCCCCAACTCCTGAAGCAACATAGGGATTTTTTCTGACACACCTGCTTGGACAATCCCCATCAGCATGACAGAGCACAAGATGCTTAAGTGTCTGACATGCCCAAACTTTGATGGGAGAAAATAGTGGTTAAACCCTTGATGCACCTGAATGATTCTTCTGTGGCAGATGGTTCTATTTTGGGTCATGACAGTGTAGCTGCAGAGTATCAGAGGCAGGAATTGTCTGGTGGTGCTGCTGTTATTCTGCTCTTCCTCTAAGGCTGCTTCCCTGTCTCAAGACAAGGAACACCAGGGACCAGCAGTGCAGGGTTCTGGTTCTGGACCTGTCTCGGGATCACCAGCAGCCCCTCTGTCCTTGCAAGGGCACCTGGGACATCCAACACTCAGGTTGTGCTTCCACGCTGGGCTGTGTGCTGTCACAGCTGTGCCAGGCAGCACAGCTCCCCCTGCTCCTTTCAAGTTGTCCTCTGCAGCTACAGGAGGGTGACAGCTCTGGGTGTGTTTGTGACCACAGCCCTGGCACATCCACACTGCACTGGCCAGCTGGGACACGAGCCGATCCCCTGTGTTGCTGGTTGTGCCCGTGCTCTTTTCCCCCAGAAGGGCTTGATGTTGGGAAATTGTTTCCAGGCTCCCTTGAAGGGCTACCCATGCAAGAGTAGATTTGACCCTTTGGATGGGCACATCAACAGGTGGGTGGTAAGATGAGACACCAACTTCTGCCCAAAAGTGGGAGGCTGAAGGCCTGGGCGGCTCAATTACGAAGCATCATGGCAAATAGCATGCGCTGCATGTCCCCAAAATAGCCCAGGGGAGCCTTTATAATGTGGTGCTCCCAGAGAATCA
Organism: Donacobius atricapilla; assembly: GCA_013397315.1. Lineage (NCBI taxonomy): Eukaryota > Metazoa > Chordata > Aves > Passeriformes > Mimidae > Donacobius > Donacobius atricapilla. Next base: position 258,389 of record WBMY01001264.1, read on the forward strand.
TCAGTCCTGGGCCAAGGGCCTGTAGGTGAGCTGCCAGTGCCAGGTGCCACCTCCTGCATGCGACTCAGGGAGTGCAGGGGAGAGCACGGTGGCTGCTGCTTCCCTCCAGCAAGGGGACACGGACACAGCCAGGGGCACAGCAGGAGTGCAGCAGGGGATCAGCACAGATCTGTGGCGAGGAGGGCCCCCGAGGGGCAGAAGAGAGAGCAGCGCAGTGCAGGAGTGCTGAGCACCCGCCATGCCGCTGTGCCTGAAGGCTCCCCTGCGCGTGAGGGACCACTGCCCCTTGGTGCCATCCTACGGCCGCTGCACGCCGCGCCTTGGGGGCCCACGCACCGTGCGCTTCCCCAACGATGTCGTCTTTCAGGACCACATCAGGCAGGGGGACCTGGAGCAGGTGGGCAGGTTCATACGAGCCAGGAAGGTGACACTGGACACCATCTACCCTTCTGGTGAGTTCTGCTGGTCAGCAGAGCTGGGGGAGAGCAGCGGCACAGCTTGGTGGGGCTGTGAGGGACACTGGAGCTGGGCTGTGGGCCACCTCCAGCAGGACTGGGACAAGCCAGGTCCCTAGCAAGAAGTGCCCAGCAGGGCCCAAGAGCCCCAGGCTGAGGCTCCAACATCTCCCCTCAACAGCATAGTCAGCGTGTGCTGTGGAAAGAGGGAGATTGGCCCCAGGGTCCCTGTAAGGCACAACCAAGCACCTACAGTGTGGTGGGACCCCAAAGAGCAGCAGCAAGCACAAACCTGTCTGTGAGCTCTGGGCAGGACCCTGGGACTCCTGCCTTTTCCCCAGATTGGGGGATCTGCATTTGTTCCTAGCTCCACCTCTTTCTCACAGGCACTGCTCCCTCTTGTATGTCTGACTTTGGGGACTCATGGGGAAAGCTTCGTGTTCTGTTTGCACAGCCTCGCCAGCAACTGTTTATGGAATGCCTTGATCTGTACAGGCTGATGCAGATCCCAGATTTGTTCTTTTCTTGTGCTTGCCTTGAGCTTCTGCTCTCATAAGGCCATGGAGACAGAGGCTCAAAACGACCCTGGGCTTCCTTCTGTCCATACTGATTCTTCATTAGTGAGGAGCTTCAGAAACTCAGGCAGAGCAGGATGCCAGAGACTTTTCTCATGTCTCCATGTGAGTCCTGTCCGGGACTCAGAGCAGCTGCTCTAAGGGGCAGTTCCTCCTTCCTCCGTCTGTCATGCCTAGCTGGGGCAATGGGTGCTGTACCATCCCAGACAGGGTATTTATGCTGCAGAAGGACAACAGGAATCCACAGGAGCTCCTCTGGCTGTCTCAGTCTTTCTTTCCCCACCGTCCTCTCCTGTGGAGAGTTCCTGCAGGAGAGTTCCTGCACCCCTTTCCTGAGCCATGCACAAGTCCTGAGTTCGGCATGGAGAGCCCTTCCCCAGGCGAGGCTAACACCTCCTCTCCCTTAAGGCATGGCAGCCATCCATGAAGCCGTGCTGACAGGAAACCTGGACTGTGTCAAGCTCCTGGTGAAATACGGCGCTGACATCCACCAGAGAGATGAGAACGGGTGGACGCCCCTGCACATGGCCTGCAGCGACGGCTATGCTGACATAGCCAGGTAAGGCGCCGTGAGGGCCTGCCGGCGCTGCAAAGCCCGAGAACCGACAGCACCGGGCTGGGCAGAGTCTGTGTGGCTCCTTCGGGGGTGCCCGGGCCCTGCACCGCGCCTGCGGCCGCTCGGGCAGTGCCGCCGCTGGCGCTGGAGACTGTGGGGCCGGGGCTGCCCGGGCCGGCGGCTCAGCTCCGCGTCCTGCAGGTACCTCCTGTCCCTCGGGGCCAGCCTGGAGGCCACCACTGACGACGGGGAGAAACCCTCGGACCTCATCGACCCCGAATACGAGGACCTGGTGCAGCTCTTCGGAGCCGCCGCGCTGCGCTGAGCCGGGCACGGCGAAAAGC
>WBMY01001264.1:265267-280639 GCA_013397315.1 Donacobius atricapilla
CTCTGCTGCTCCCATCCCCGCTGCCAGCGCCGCACTGGCTCTTGGGCGCCGGGTCCTGCTCGGCCAGGGCAGACAGCGAGTTGTCGAGTAAACAGAGGAAAATTACTGCGTGCTGGGCTGCACTCTGCTGCCAGAGCCAAGCTCTGCGTGGCCTGGGCCATTGCTTCCTTCGCCGCGCCTCGCAGGGCTGCAGGACCCCGCCACAGACAGCGCGGCTCCCGACGGCTGCCGGGGGTGCCAGGGCCGTGGCCTGCGGGTCGGGTGAAGCTGCGGAAAGGGGGGATTCACCGAGCGGGCGGCCGCCTGCCCGCTGTTTGCTGCGTGGGACTGCCGGGGCGCAGCCGCGACTCTCGCCCCTGCTCAGCACATCCCCTGTGCCAGACCGCGTACAGGACCTGGACAGCCGGGTCCGTGCCCCGCTCGGGGCCAGCCGGGGCGGAGCGACGGGCGCTGGGCAGCGCCCACGGCCACGTCCGCGGGCGGTGGGGGTCACGGCGGGGCGGCTGTGAACCCAGCCCGGGAGCAGCACCGGCCTAATCCCCACACACCAGGCGATTGTGGTGCCCAAAGCTGCGGCATCCGGGCTTAGCGCTCATGTGCGCAGCACAAGCCTCTTATGCCAGCGCCGAGAGCCCGCCCCAGCAGCTCGGCCTGTCGGCGCGGGGGTCTCGCACCCCGCACCCGCTGCTGCCCACGGAGCTCACGGAGCTCAGCGCTGCCCGGCTCGGCCTGGGCCAGCCACCGCGAGAGCGGGGGTGCCGCGGGCAGAGCCAAATGATTTAATTAAGGGCTCCTGGCAGCGAGAGGACAGAGCCGATTAGCGGCCAAAGGAAAGCGCGTGCTGGGGGAGCTGGAGCCCCGGCCGGCAGCGCCGCAGCGGCTGCTGCTGCACGTCTGCCCCACTCACTACTGCAGCACCGCGGCGCAGGGCTGCCGGCCTAGGGGTCCGGCAGTGGGGCAGTCAGTGGGGCTGTATTCTGGCCAGGTGACTCAGCTGCCCATGCATGGCTGTGGCTTGGGAGCATGCATGGGGTGCTCGGGGGCATAGTCCACGCGTGTCCGATGTCCCCAGTGTCCCCAGTCCCCAGAACCCACAGAGAGGCACACACGGAGCTGGCCCTGCAGCCCGGCACGGGCCCACACCTATTTACAGGTATGACAGATAAATTACAGCACTGCGCACAGGGACTCGAAGGTGCACGAGGGCAGCACCACGGGACAAACTCCCACCCCCACAGGTTCCCCTGGCCCCACAGTTCCCCCTTCCAGAGGTCCAGGTCCCACTTGCCTGCCTGTGTCCATTGTCCATGTGCCCAGCACAGCACCCTCACCAGGGTGGCACGTCCCAGTGCCTGCCAGCACCTGGGGAGGATGGGGCGGGGAACGGTGGCATCCCAGCAGCTCAGCACAGCCCTCCCACCTGGCTGTGGGCTCAGAAGTGGCTCTCGGCCGTGGTCTCAGGAAACTCATAGCAGTGGTGATGGCCCCCCAGGGCAAGGTGCTCGGCAGCGCTGCGCCCACTCCTCTCCAGGCGTTGGGAGCTGGGGTGGGGGGCCGGGCTGCGCCCCAGCCCGTTGGCACAGCCACTCACCAGCTGGTGCTTCTCGCAGGTGCTGCCGGCGCCGTTGCGGGCGCTGGGTGCGTGGCTGTAGGTGTGCTTGTACTCCTCAGCCAGATCCTTCCCCAGCTTCCAGCGCTGCCACCGCTTCAGCAGCTCTGCCTGCACCTGTGGGCAGCAGCTGTCAGTGTGACCCTGTGCCCCTGCTGCCCGTGCCCCCAGTGTCCTGCTCACCTCCTTGTTGACAAAGCAGTACAGAATGGCCACCAGCATTCCCTGGGAAAAGGGGGGAGAGGTGTGAGGTGCATAACCAGATCTCAGTCTAGTCCCTCCTGAGACTGAGTCTCCCCATGGAGGGCTGGTCCTGTGAGGGCTGGGCTCACCTGGAAGGAGCTCAGGAAGAGGTCGAAGAAGAGCTTGACATAGCGCAGCGTGCCCTGGGCGTGCTCGTCTGTGATGAAGGCGAAGACCACTTCGTGGATGCCCAGCAGCGGGATCAGCGTCAGTGTGGACTTGGCCAGCCTGTGGGATGGGTGTCACTGGGTGGACACACATGGGTGTGCACTGTGGGAACACAGGCTGAGCCATGACCAGTACCCACCTGAACTTGTAGTCAGTGTAACGCATCTGGTGTGCACGGAGCTTGGAAACAAGGATCTGAATAATGCGGATGAAGATGAAGAAGTTGATCTGCAATGAAATGGAGTGAGCCATCAGGGGCACAGACAGAGCCAGAGGCAGGGGCAGACAGGACACCTCTGTTCCCCTGCCCTCAGCAGCCACTCTCACATCCATCTTGGGGCCTGTGAGAGAGACATTGAGCAAGGGGCTGCAGTGGGCTCACCAGGATGGCCAGGAACACGGGGAAGCGAAGGATCCACCAGAAGCCCATGTTGTTGTTTGTGGACCAGCACCTGCAGAATGGAGGGATGGGAACTGCCAAGAGGCCCCTTGACCAGGCAGCTGCTGGAGTCTGGCATGGCACTGGGAGCCTGAACCAAGCAAGCACTAAGGCCCAGCACCCTGCTCCTTGCATGGGCAACAGTATGGAGTCTCTCCAGGGCCATCACAATGTCCCTACAGTCCCACATGCACCTACCTGTGCCCTGTGCCCGCCTCCAGCCAGCAGCTGGAGCTGGTACTCACTGTATGTTTTCATAGAGGAACTTCACGATGACCCAGGGAATGAGGAACAGCATGGGCGCCCCTGAGGGGAGGTGAGCAGGGGACAGGTGAGGCACAGCGGGGGAACAGGGTCAGGGGGGCCAGCCCACCCACACTCACCCCAGCCGATGCACAGGTAGAGGGTGAAGTAGCTCCTCTCGGAGAAGACGGCCACCACCAGCAGGTTATGAAGGTAGATGCCTTCCACCAGCAGCCAGCAGTAGTTGGCCACGATGCCGTACTGCATGAAGACTGTGGCTGCCCGGCAGCCTGCAGCTGCCTGTGGGCAGGAGTCAGGGCTGCAGCTCCGTGTGTGTGCCTGTGCCCACCAGTGCCACCAGACCCCAGTCTCCACCAGTGCCCCCAGACCGGCTGAGCCCCAGCCCCAGCAGCANAGCCAGACTTGCACGTTGTAGCCATCGATCTTGTCACTGTAGTGGGTCTTGAGCAGGGCGTCGATGACCAGCACAGAGACACCCTTCAGGATGAAGGAGGCAAAGAGGTTCATGTGGATGTAGTTCCTCATGCAGTGCAGCTTGCTGTGGATGTGGGGACCATTGTCAATGCCTGTGCATGGATCCTTGGCCTCCACCTGCCCACCCTGTGCACAGCCATGCCCAAACTCCCACCTGAAGCCCAGCAGCAGGGCCAGGGCAAGCAGCAGTGCACACAGGGACACAGAATAACCCACAGTGTACATCACCTTGAAGCTGCCGTACGTCTTAGCAAATTTTTCCTGGAAGAGGAGGGAGCAAGTGAGGGCAGGGGCAGATGCGGCGGGGGCAGGCAGAGGGGAATGTAGGGACCACCACACCCCTATTGCCCAGGTCTGCCCACCTGCGCCTTTAGGTCCTCATCATCCTGCTCACACTGTGTGGCATCGCGCAGGGACTGTCCCCGTGGCCCTGTCACCCATTGTCCATCTGGCCCACAGGTCTTGAAGACGTGTCTGTGCTTCACTGTGAGGGGAGGGGATGGTGGGGTATGCCAGCCCCAGCGCCCCCGTGGGCAGCGTGCACTGGCCCAGGTGTGAGCACCTGCAGCAGCACACACACAGCACACGGGTGTCCCCAGCACACCGGTGCACACGTGTGAAGACACTGCACAGCTGCACACACTGCACAGCTGCACATGCACACACGCCTCCCCGCTGTTACCTTTCTGGTACCAGGGCAGGAACCAGGGGCAGGGCACACTGGCTGTGCTGTTGGGCATCGTGTCGGGCCAGCATGAGAACTTGTCGAAGGTGCGGTTACAGACCAGCTCTGCAGAAGGACAGGAGCTGGTGGCGCTTTGGCCTTGCCCTCTCTCTGGGGCCAGGACCTCCAATGGCCCCTCTGGTCTGTCCCCTATCCTGCTGGGACCCTGTGTTGGCTCCTCTGCCCCATCCCAATCTCAACAGGACCCTGTCCCCACCCCATCCCACCAGAGCCCCACTGGACCCCCCCAGCACTGACCTGTGGGTGCAGGCAGGCGGCTCATGTTGCGCTGGCACTCTTCGCTGTACTCCTTCCATCTCTCAACAACATTATCTGTGATCTGGGCAGAGGGACCCTGCAGGCATCAGGAGCATCACCCATCACATGTCCTGCTCGCAGGGGCCACCATGCTGTGCCGGGCAGTGACCCCAGCTTGGGGACAGCCACAGGCGAGTGCAGGGTAATATGCCATGTCATGCCATACTGTGCCATGCCATGCCATGTCTTGTGGATGGCAGGGGAGGCAGAAAGGGGCATCAGCTGCTGTACCGCATGCCATGGTGAGGGGATGCAGTGGCATGGGGTGCATTGGTGGCAGTCCTGCGTGGGTAGCGGGCTGAGCATGGGGCAGCGCACCCTCGTGTGTGACAGCCCATCCTTACCTGGCAGCAGAGCAGCAGCACCAGGAGGGTGAGGAGATGTGGCTGGGACATCCCTCCTCTGGACCACATGCATGGGACACAGCACAGGGCACACGGCTCCCTAGTGGCCCTCAGCAGCTTCTCCACCCTGGTGGTGATGGCCCGGGCATGTGGGCAGCCCTGTGCAAGATGCCTGGTCACGGGGACTCCTGGGACAGAGCTGGGGGACATGGGGCTGGGGGCAGGTGGGGTTGGAGGCAGCCACTCTGGCACAGAGCCAGCCCCAGTTGTGGTGCCCCACTCCTGACCCCATCCTCACCCGACCCTGCTTGGTGTTTGCATTCATCTATTTGTTCGCTCATTTTTGCACCAAGTGCCTGTATCATCCTCCCCAGGACGGCAGTGGGACAGTGACCATGCAGGTTCTCTGCCCTCCAAGGCAATTTCAGCCCCTGTGTGGCTGGAGTGCAGCAGCAGCGCTGCCTCCAGACCCCCACAGAAAACCTGGGCTGGTGCCATCCCATACTGCTGCTGGAACCCAGCTGTGCATCGTTGCCAAGTCCTGAGAATGCAGGACCCCCATGATAGAAGGGACCCCTCCTCACACCTGAGCACTCTCTCAGGCAGAGACTGGCACCTGGGCTCTCCCTGTCTCCATGGACTCTCATGCCTGGGCTGCTAACACCCAGCCATGGTGTGGCAGTAGCACCCACTATGGATGGCAGGGGCCAGGGAGCCACGGAGAGCACAGGGAGCAGCAGGAATGGGGACACTGGCCATTAACCCACAGGGATCCTGGCTCATGGGGCTGCTGTGGCTCTAGGACAGGCTCAGCTGGGCTGTGCCCCTGTGGGTCCATCACCCCCAGCTCCAGCCAGTGACGTGGGCCCTGCCTGACATGGCGTCAGGGTGCTCCACAGACCATGGCTCACGAGGTGCCATAATTCTCTCCATCCCCCTAAGCCGGTTATGGGGCTCCTGAGCAGGATTTTGGCTCTTCCCACAAGGGCCCATTATGGCAGCAGCCCCATGGCAGGGCTGGCTGTGTGGGGTGAGGGCAGCCAAGCTGAGGAGGATGGGATGGACAGCAGTGCCAGTGCCACCACAGGCACTACAGCATCACCCCCAGCCCCTGGGATCCCTCTGGGCACCAGCCAGAGCGTCGTGCTCCCCGACCAGTTCTGCTCCCAGGGCTCGCTGCTCTGCCTGTGCCTATTTTTATCCCTGGGAAAGTCGTGTTTCCTCCATCCGTGCAGACCCACTTGCCATGTTGCAAGTGGCTGCTGGAGAAGCTCATTAATCAGCGCATGGGGCTCCAGATGCAGCTCGGGGAGCAGGACCTGTGATGGCCTTATTTAGCCAGTCCCAGGACAGAGGGAACTGTCTCCTGGGACAGCTCTCACTGGGTGGCTCTGTGAATAGGGACCTTGGTTGGGTGTCCAGTAGCCACCTGACCATTCCAGAATTCCTGTTTTTGCCATCACCCCAGCCCCACTGTTGCCCCACCAGTATCCCTGTCCTGGTCCCTCTACCATCCCACCTCAGGATCCTCGTCTCTTTCCTCCCACACCCCCATGCCAGCATCCCTGTCCTTGTCCCCCTGAGAGTCTGATCCCACCATCCCTGTGCCCCCCCCCCAGCCCCACATCATCCCTACCTGCCCCATCCCGCTGCTGCCTATGCCCCAGTCCCATGGGAAGATCCCAGTGCCTGTCCCTGGCCAAGCATCAGGCCCTGCCCTGGTTGGGAATGCTCCTCCAGGTCCTTGGGTCGCAGTGACTTGCCGTCAGCCCCTCTGCGCAGCCGGGGAGCAACTTTGGGGCAGAGGTGTCGCTATTTTTAGTTGCTGCAGTGGGATTTAGCAGCAGGGAGGCCTCTGCCCTGGACTCCCCCCATTTGGCAGCCACTCCCCGGCCCTGGCCCCACCATGGCCAAGCCGGGCAGACTGCACTGGGTGAGGGGTCCTGGCACAGGGACCAGTCATGCTCCTCGCCCCAGCACGGGTCTTCCCCCTCACCCTGCCCAGGCCCTTTGCCCCAGCTGCCTGTGGTGCTGCACAACCGTGGCGCCGTGCCGGATCTCCACTACCCACAGGACGAGGGGTCCCTGCTACCCACGCACAGGGGGCTGTTTCCAGCAGAGACGTGGGCATGCAGAAGTAGCCATGGACCAGCTCTCCTGGTCTGGTGCCAACGGGCAATGGCAAAAAGGGAGCAGTGGCTCTGTATGGTGGAACAGCAAGCTCTGGGGGTGGTCGGGACCACTCCCCAGAGCTGGCACTGCCCACCAGCACTGCCTGCAGAGCCTTGGGTAGCAGCTCTACCAGCTGGATGTGCTGTGGCCTCTCTCAGCTGTGCCCTGGGTGCCAGAGGCAGCACTGCACAAGGGACCTGGCCCCATATCCTCACCACCTCCTCTCACTCTGCTGTGCCCAACTGGCTCCCAGTGCCACACTCCCTGCCCTGGCACCTCATCCCCAGCTGGGGCCAGGCTTTGGGGGATCCCCCACCACACCAAGTCATAAGCAGTTGGGTGGAGGGTGCCTGGCCTGTGAATTGGTGCCTCTGAGGGGCTGCAGTGCATGACAGCGGGTGTCCATGGGACTTTTGCCCCACGCTGGTGTTGGACAATGCGGTAAGTTCCTGTGTCATGGTTCTGTGGCTGCTGACCTTCATGGAGCCCAGGCTGCAAACACCCAGAATGGCTCCACTTGGAGCCATAGGCATGAAGAAGAGACCTTGTGCTGGGAGAGATGGAACAAGGAGCCAACACTGGGATGGCTACGTGCAACACCAGTGCTGGTAGTCCCAGAGCTGGGGACCAGAGGGGTCAGACACTCTACGCCCAGAGAGGAGCTGTTGCTGGCACCTGTATTTGCCTCTCCCAGGCCAGCAGTGCCGCCCCTGCAGCCACAGGGGCAAAGCAAGGACCCCCATCCCCCTTGACTGGTGCCCCTGTGGTGCCCAGCTGACCTGCAGCTCTTGGCAGCTGCCATTGGCCCCAGGGCGGTCAGGAGGCAGGGGCCAGCCCGGGAAGGGTGCAGGGCAGATTGAGGACCTGAGTGCACTGCTGCCGTGGCATTGCACCAAGACACAGGGAATGGATGGGAAAAGGCCTGTGTTAGGATTTTATTCCCTACTGATGGGTGTGCAGCCTTCATGCTACCCTGCAGCAGCTCTGCACCAGCATGGACCCTCACTGGTGGCTGAGTGCCCAGCCCTGCCTAGGAGGAGACTCTCTCCTCACCCCATCGTGGCCAGTTTCCCCTGGGGATTTTGCCACCCCAGCCCCTCTGGCTTTGCTGCCACTGCACGTGTGAGAGAATGAGCTCCACATCTGGGACCACTGCGGCCAATAGTCATGGGGATCAGTGACTTGGTAAAGTCTCCATAGGACACTCATGGGTATCTGCAACGTGACCTGGGAGCACCTTGGCACAGCCACAGCCCTGCACAAGTGCTGTGAGGCTGGCGCAGCCGCCCAGAGCCTGGTCCCGCAGGACTCCTGCCTCCCTGGTGGGGTGGGCACCTGGCCTGCTGTGAGCACAGCCCTGCACCCGGCACAGCCCTGTGGCTTGGAGGCAGCTGTGGGGGCTGCGTGGCCCCTGGACACAGGGATTAGCCCTCTGTGCGCTAATGCGGAGCTTTCCACGGCTGGCTTGGCTTTGAGCTCGGAGCTACATGCCAGCACGGCAGGGGCTTGGGCACTTGGCAGGGGAGGGGACAGTGCTGGGCCAGAGCTGATGCAATGCCAGTGCCAGCCTGGCCCTGCAGATGCTGCTCCACTTTCCACCCAGGACCACGGCAAGCGGGGTAAGGCTAGGGGAGATGGCCATGGCAGGGAGGCCCAGGAGGTCCGTCCTGCACCATCCCTGCCCTGTGTCCGTGCCGGAAGCTCGGGGATGTTTCCTACTCCCCTTCTCCATTCTTTCCTTGAGAACTAAGTACAAGGAACTTTGGCAGTAGAGGAGCAGCCGAGCAGCCTGGAACAGTCCTTGTGCTGCAAGGCTGTGACTTGTTTGCACAGAGCTACATGATTGTGGAAACCCTGAGCAGCAGCACATGGAGAGAGCCGATGTCACCGGGCACCGGTGATGTCAGATTCTGTGTCACCTTGGACCAAGAAAACCCAAACCAGCCCTGATAGTGCTTCCATCAACAGCAGCATAGGCTGCAAAGAGGACAAATGCTCTTTGCATCACCTCCACTACCACCCGGTCACCACATGGCATGGTCAGGGGGCACCTGCACAGCTTCCCTGTACCAAAAAGGGACCATGGTACAGCCTGGCAGCAGCCAAATTACCTTGCTGCCCAGCTGGCTCTGGCAAGGGGATGCCGAGCCACACAGCACCTCATCCCTGGCTCAAGGAAAGGGGTGTTTTTGTTCATCACGTTGCATGAAAAGCTATGAAACACAGAAGGAAGGCACAAGAGGCACGGTGTGACACGTGTGGTTAGCATGTCACAGGGGAGGCACAGGGCTGGGAAAAGCCTGGGAAAAGGTCAGTGCAGAAAGGCTAGTGTGTGCACACTCCCCTGCACTGGGAGCTCCACACACGCCTACCCAACCAGCAGATTTGCAGCCCCGGGTACAGTCAGACACCAGCCCCAGCAAGGAAGGGGGTGCTGCGGGGTCCACACATGCCCAGCCTGCCTGGCACCTGCACAGGTATGTGCCCTCGACCCCAGTGCTGGGGTAGATAAACAAGGAGATGGGGATGCAGGACAAAGCAAGATGCAGTCGTGGAGCAAAAGAGGACGGAGCTGAGCAGCCATCCCATCTCCCTTGTGTCTGGCTTCCCCTGCCCCTGTCCTTGCCTGGAGATGCTGTGCTCAGTGGCTGGTTTTAGCCCTGTGCTGCTGATCAGGGTCTGTGGTCACATTTTTTCATTAACTATTTTTAATCCACATTTTGCCTATTCTCCATTCAGCCTTTTCTCTTTTCCCCTCTCTAGGCAACAGAACATTAAAAAAAAAATGCACCGCAGTGTGCGGAAAGGAGCAGGATTGGTGGGAAGCCACAGGAGCTGGCAGCTGGGGCAGCACTAACACGCTGACGAGGGGTCCTGCAGGCCCTAAATTTTCCTGCTGATGCACAGACAAAATCGCGGGGGCAATCACTGAATTTGGTGTGGGTCAGGACACCCGTTACAGGCACTGCATGGGGCAGGGTGCTGTGCTGCAGGAGGCATGGCCAGGGCTGAGCAGAGCAGATGCTCCGTCCTCAGGCCATCCTGCACGAGGGGAGCAGGCTCCCCGCGGTTCCTGCTTCCCTCACCACCCCAAGGGGAGCGCACTGCCGGGCAGAGGGGACCTGCAGCGGCTTTGGAGATGCACTTGCAACCAGGAGGACGGCAAGGTCACATATCCGACATGTCCTGGTTAAACAAAGCCATTTACCAACACCGTGTTGACACAGCAGAGCTCGGGACAGAGTCACAAAGGGCACTCGCACCAGGCCCCCGTAATACCCAGAGAGCTTGGGGAGAGCTGGGAGCTGGCAAAGTGTCCCCTGCTTCGGCCCCTCGGCAGGAGACCCGTGGGCACTGCTGTGCCCACAGGAGGGAGATCACACGCGTCCCACCCCGGCTAAGGGCTGCTCCGGGAATTACTCCCAACGAGACGGAATTCAGCTGGAATCGCTGCCCAGGGGCTCACCACAGCCAGGGCAGAGCCCAGGGGTGCTGTGAGTCCGGCGGCAGCGCCCCTGCCCAGGGACGGCAGCGGCAGCGGTCGGACGGGAAGCGGGCACAGCCCTGCTGCGACCCCCGGCCCAGAACACCCACCACCCAGGGGCTCGTTTCCCCCGGGGCCGGCGCCCAGTATCGGGGCGGCTCTGGGAGCTGCTGGTCTGGGGGCCCGGGGCTCAATTCGCGGCCCCGGGGGTGCGCAGTCGTCTATTGAATCCACATCCCCGCGACGGGACGTGCGACATCCCGAGCTCCGAGACCGCGACTGTGGGCGCTCCCTGCCCTCCTCCCTCCCTCCCTCGCCCGTACCTGTCGGGGCTGTGCTGGCGGCGGCCCCCGAACGCATCTCGGGACCGGCGGGGACCGGGTCCGGCGCGCCCGGCGAAAACTTTAGCGGAGCCGCGACGGCAGCGGCTGTGGCGACTCAGGGGGTGGGACCGGCCCGGGGGNCGCCAGCCGCCTCGACAGCCGCGCTCCGGCCGCCGCCGGCGGTGACGGGTCGGTGTTGGCCGCCGCTGCCCCGCTGCAGGTAAACACAGCCAAGAGAGCGACGCACCGGGACCAGCTGGCTGGGGCTGAAAGGGATCCGGGGGAGCCCCCGGCCTGGGGGTGCCCTGTCCCGGCCCGAACACATTCAAATGCGCAGGGCGTGTGCATAAATGCATGCCGGCCGTGGCAGCATTGGTACAGCCAGCATGGACCGCGGAGGCCCACTCAGCCCAGCCCCGGATCCCCCAGAGCCGCCTCCCTCGGGGTCGCACTCTACGGCGGCCGCTGCTGGCTGGAAGTCCCCGTGGGTTGGGCAGAGGAGCCCGGGGCCTGGGGGTGTCTTGCCATTGCCACGGAGATTGGACCCACGGCTGCCCCCCTGGACATGGCCCTGGCACCCTTGGGTCAGGATGGGGGCTCTGGGGGAGGACTGGCAGACCCCAGCCTTACCTGGTGTGGGGAGAGACGTGCCTTGGGGGAGCCCCTGCAGGCAGGTGCGGGGGCCCTGGTGGAGGGCAGGGCGGGACCAGGAGCAGCCAGCCCAGACACGGCAGNGCACAGCCCGGTGCCCCGGCCCCGCCCGACTGCTTGGCGCTGCCGCCCGCACCACCGGCGGTCGTTCCCGGGAGCTGCGGGAGCGCCNCCACTCAGCCCAGCCCCGGATCCCCCAGAGCCGCCTCCCTCGGGGTCGCACTCTACGGCGGCCGCTGCTGGCTGGAAGTCCCCGTGGGTTGGGCAGAGGAGCCCGGGGCCTGGGGGTGTCTTGCCATTGCCACGGAGATTGGACCCACGGCTGCCCCCCTGGACATGGCCCTGGCACCCTTGGGTCAGGATGGGGGCTCTGGGGGAGGACTGGCAGACCCCAGCCTTACCTGGTGTGGGGAGAGACGTGCCTTGGGGGAGCCCCTGCAGGCAGGTGCGGGGGCCCTGGTGGAGGGCAGGGCGGGACCAGGAGCAGCCAGCCCAGACACGGCAGCAGGCTGCGGCCAGCCCCATGCTCTCTGCTGCTCAGGAGAGCAGTAGTGCCCTCGCACCGCAGGGGCACTATGCTCGCGGCTGTCTGGCACATGCTGTCCTGCCAGTGTGGCTGCTGCAGTTCGGCTGCCACAAGGGATGTGGGGAGAGGGTACGTGCACACCGGGAGCGTGGGGCTGGTGCAGTTGCTCGGACCACAGCCCAGCTGGAACGTCCCTGCCACTGGCCGTCAGGGGCTGAGCAGGGCTCTGTGCTGCCGGGGGCCTTGGGGCTCCATCGCTTTCCTGCTGCATGCTGGCCCTTTGCATGACACAGAGCAGCGCCCATCAGCCCCAGGAGCAGTGCTGCAGGACGTGCGGGAGGAGGAAGCACCGCCTGTGCCAGGGCAGCCCCCAGCTGCCTGAGAGGAGACGGCCCAGCTCCCTGAGTGCTCACCTGCCCGTGGCCTCTGCTGCGGCTGGGCATAAGCCCAGAGTGGTGATGCCAGCTAGCATCATTAGGCCTCGTTAAGGTGACAAGCTTTCACTGCTCTGCTGTGCCAGTCTGCCTCTGTTCAGTCTGCCGGAGCCCAATTAGTGTCACATCCAGGAGGCAGCTCCCGCAGAGGTGACGGGCGCCCTTGGCACAGCCCTGCCCTGGAGCTGCTCTCCAGCTGAGACTGGGCATGGCTTGGCGCAGGCCTGGCTGTGGAGCCTGCCCACAGCTCCCTCTGCACACAGGGCCAGGGGTGCTGGGCACAGAATGGCGTGAAGACCCCCTACCTGGCACAGTGCCAGGGGCCAAGCCTTGCTCCCTTCTCTCAGCTCTGGGGGGCTCAGCTCCCAGCCCACACCCTCAGCCATGAAAACGGGGTGCAGCATCTCTCCCCTCCTAACAGGACAGCAGGCCCCGTGCCACCTTCACTCTTTATTATACATCAAGGTCTCAGATATTCCAGTTCTTTGATTCCTTGGGGCCAGCACACACAGGGATGCACATAGTGGAGGGGCTGGTGCTCACAGCCTCCATACAGTGTGGGGTGAGGGGCTGTGAGGGGTGGGGGTCTGCCCAGCCCCAGGGTGACTGAGGCTGCAGAGTGGTGATGGGGGCTGCCCCCACAGAGGCCGGACCAGTGTGTGGGGTAGGTGCACAGTGGTGAGTGAGTACTGGGCCCCCCAGCAGGCATTACCAGGCAAGGCCATGTTCCCCACCATCATTGGTATGAGGCACAATCCCTGAAGAGCCCAGCAGCCAGCAGTGCTGAGGAGTTTTGGCCAAGCAGAAGCAGAGGGTGGGAGGCCGGGAATAGGGCAGGAGGTCCAAGTTGTGCTGGGGTTAGGGAGGAGCACAGGGGCTAAAGGCAGAGAGAGGACAGGCCTCACACACACTGTCCCCAGCTCCAGGCCCACGCTACAGGGTCAGCAACCCCCCAAGCCCCACGGGCTCTGTGATGAGGTACAGAGCCAGGCATCTCATCTCCCCACTCCCTGAGATAGCACAGTCCTGCTTCTGGGGCACATCAGGACAAGGCTGAGGGGGGGCAAGGAGAGAACTCAGAGCCAGTAGAGAAGTGGGAAGACAGAACACCCCCCCAACAAAACCCCCAGAAGCAGTAATGCAGAGGTGGAGATGCTGAGAATGGGGGTGAGAGGTTTGCAAGGGGGGGGTTGGCCACGGGTGCTGGCAAGGCACAGGAGTAGAGTTGAGAGGAGGGGGAATGGCATTGGCCCCAGAGAGCAGAGAGGGGTTCTGGGATCTTGGGGGTGACCCTCACGCTCACCCCCCTTGGGGCAAGGCAGGGTCCGGTCTCTCGGATTCAGGTGGTCACTTTGATCCCAAAATATTTGCGCAGCTGCTCCAGGAAGACAAAGGTGAGAACGGTCTGAGGAATGAGCCGGACAGCAGCAGGAACAAAGCCCTGGGACAGCAAGAAGGGGAAGAGTCAGTGTGTGCCTGCCACTGGTTGTCCCAGCAGCCCAACCCTGGCAGCAGCACGAGTGGGCAGGTGTGGGTCAGCACTGGCTGGGCTGTGGAGCAGGTGCCGTCACACCATGGCTACCATGGAGCACACAGGTCTCAGCACCACGTGCCACCCTCTGGCACCTGCACTGCTGTTTGGGAGCTTGATGGGTGCAGCAGGGACACAGCTGTGGTGCCTGGGCCCAGGCTGAGTCCCATTGAGGCCAGGGCTTGCAATACCTCGGGGCCAAGCCTGGGCCAGGCAGACAAAGGCCTGATGCAGGAAGCAGCTGGGCTGCCACAGCAGAACCTGGAATGTCCTCTGCTCCAGGACTGTTCTGGACCACAACCTCTGCTCCCAGCTTGGCCCAGCCTGCCCCACCCCATGCAGCCCCAGCCAGGTACCTTGTAGAAGGCAAGCGGCCCGAGCTTGGCAGTTTCCATGGCACAGTGGACGACACCCTGGAGTGAGAGGGTGAGAGATGAGCTGGCAGGGGCTGGGAGGCAAAAGCTGGCACATATGGCACAAAGTGATAGGAGGAGAGGCAGCAGCAGGGTGGGCAACCTACCTGGTACTCTCCGTGGGAGTTCATGAGGCGGGTCTTGACCACATCCAGGGGCTGGCACAGGAATGTGGCACATATGCCCTGCAGAGAGTCAACCAAGTCAGGAGACATCCATGCCAGCAGCTGCTGTGGTCACTGGAGAGACTCAGAGCCACGCTGGGACCTGACCTCAGGCCAAGAGCCTCCTGGAGCCACAGTGCCCGTCCCTGCTCTGCTGAGCCCGGAGGGGCAGCTCTGGCAGCCCCAGCCTGACACTCTGAACCTGGCTGCAGGCAAATGCAGCCCCAGCTCTGCCCCCCAGACCCCTGCCCTACTCACAGCAATGAAGCTGGACAGGAAGTGAGTGAAGACATTGTCTGACAGCAATCCAGTTGCGAGAACCAGCTGCTTGGCCTGGTCATAACAGGAAAGCTGCAGAGACATGGTGAATCAGTGACACGTTCCCCCTTCCTTGCGACATCAGGGACCATCCTAGTCCCTATCCCAGTCACCTACTTCCCAGCAGAGCTGTCTTACCTGCCCAATAGTCACAAGGGCCCCGCGGGACGATGCCACGGATGCCCCTGCAAAGAGTTTCTTCAGGCCCTCTGTGGACAGACAGATATGGATCAGCACAGTTCTCTGCCATCATTCACACTCCATTGCCCCGGGAGCCTCCTGCCACACCCAGTCTGTGTACCCAACTCCTCACACAGTCCTGCGTGAAGCACACCATAACAAACAGGCTGAAGGAGTCCTTCCAAAGAGCATGATCTCCTCCCTGCCTCTGCTCATCCTCTGTTCCACCTGCTTCAGCCTCCTGCGTTTTTCTGTCGCAGCTTCCAGCAGGTGACCCTTTCCCACCAGGTATGTGCAGGCTGCCAGGCTCTGCCAGACTTTGCCCAGCCCCTGCCCCAGCCAGATGATGCAGAGATGCCAGAGCCTGCACTCCCCTGGACTCCCCCAGCCCCTCTCCCTGCCCGGGCTGAGAGAACTTCCAGGATAAGCCCTGACCCGGCACCTGCTAGGACACCGGGGCAGGCTCACCCACACGGCTGGCACGGCCTCACCTTCCCGGAGGACACGGTACATGCCATCCAGGGCATGGGAATAACTGGAAGGAGCGAGAGGGGAAGAGGTCAGGGCCCGAGGCTCCCCAGCGCGGCGGCAGC
>WBMY01001266.1:0-33701 GCA_013397315.1 Donacobius atricapilla
CACTCAGGACTGGGCTTCCCATAAAAAACTGGAGGAAACAGGGAGTTTTATCCAGTGCAAAGCCACACGTATCTGAGATCTCAAAGTTTCTGCCCCATCTGTTCTGGGCAGGTAGGAAGCACACAGTACTGTTCAGCTCCTGGGACTTTTAATAGTAATTAACAATGTGTTCTACTCAAGTCTTGGGGGTAAGAGGCTAGGAAAAGCTCTCTGCCAGGATCTGGAGCAAGAACACTACCAGAATGGCTCTGATATGGCTGTAAATGCTCATGAAATGAGAAAGATCCATCTCTCCCAAGGGCTGTTGCCTCAAGAGCCTCCTGCTTTCCCTATTGCTCTCTGAAGTTCATATATATAAAACCTTTTTGTTCCCATCAATGCTACTCCTGGATTTATGTTTATGGGAAAAGCTCATAGAATGCGCTGTGGGAACAGAGGACTTTAAAAAGCAATTTGAGAAGCAGTGCAGGGAATATTCTCCCAAGAACTGCTGCCACTGCCCTCCCTGCTGTGCAGGACTTGCTGTACCTGCAGCACTGGCTGCTTGTTCCAGCCTGGTTCCAGCTCTCTTCATTTACGAGATGCATTATTTACCAGCCTGACATGCAGCTCATTTAAAAATCAGATTTATCAGCAAAATAGTAGCACTTGCTGTGGTGGCTTCCAACAAGAGTGTTTTGCTGGGCTTGTGTTGACTCGGCAGTTTTCTGCCCAGTTCATCACCAAAGGGCACTAGCACAGAGCCCTCAGCCCCTTCCCAGCCTGGGGGCTCTGCTCACAACACCACTAGAACATGGACCACCTTGGCCTTTGGACTTCCATCAGCAAGCCAAGCAGGAGGAGGCCCACACCAAGGGAGTGACCTTCACGGAAGCACAATGAACTCAGTGCTGTGCAAAGAGCTTGGATCCACACACAACCGGGTCCTGTTTGGGCAGTTGGATGCTGAGCTCAAGGGACCATCAGTCTGTCCTGCTCCACAGCATCCACAAAGCAGGGTTAGCACAGTTTGTGAGATGCACCAGTGATGGCAGCAGGTCCTGGTGGAGGGTCCCAGCATGCAGCACCGGCAGCAGGGATGCCATCCCTGTGCCCACTGTTGGCAGATCCCTGTGTGGCTGCCTGGGAGAAAGCCCAAAGCAACAGCTGAGCATTGGCCGCACTCTTATGCAGCAAGGGAGGGTATAAATATGTATGGGCAGATCCAGACACTTCCTGTAAAGCAGCATCCCGGAGTGCACAAGCTGCCCTGTGCCCCATGGATCTCCGAGCTGCCACTTTCCACCTGGAAGCAGGGTCTGCCCTGCTCCTCTTGTTCTGCAGCAGTCCAGCATTTCCTGGTCTTTTGTACAGAACTTTGGGGGTAGGAACAGCTCACACCAGCTGAACCACGCTGCAAGAACTGTTTTGGTGCCAAGTACATTTTAGCACATCATGGGAAGTGTCAGTCACTTTGCAAAGGAGGGACGGTTCATGGAGTGAAGTGTAACTGGAGCTGTTCAGCGGCTCAAGATCCACCCTGGAAAGGGGATACTAGTGCTCAGAGGAGCACGGTCCTTCCGCTGTGTGCTGCCTTCCCAGCCAGCACCCTCTACCTTTTTCCTCCACCTCCAGCTCCTGGGCCCAGGTACCCCAATGGGCAATGGCCCAGTGCCAGTCTTGGGTGGGAACAAATCAAGACACTCCAAGAGCAGCAGCAGAGCCATGGGCCAGGACCAGTCATGTTTGGGTCACCCATGGCTGAGGGTGACCACCTTGGCATACCTACACCTTCACTCTGCAACACATGTATGGACACTCACTGCTCCAAGCACCGCAGCCCCTCCTATGCAGCCAGGAGCAGGAACGCACTGTAAACACACATAAATATTTATTGTTCAGAGAGAGAGTTTTTGCCATGACCCAAGTTTCTTTCCCCTGATGCCTCACCAGGACCCAAGGGGATTGAACAAAATGGAGCTCGGACGTGGACATGCATGGCTCACCTCTGTCCACAGCAGCCCCAGCCCAAATTAGCCAGGATGGCACATTTTCCTTGCCCACTGTCCCATCCTCACAGGGCTTGTCTTTGAGCCAAGGTGGACACATGCCTCTAGGTGCCCCACTACTCACCTGCAATGGGGACAAGCATAAAGTGGGAAGGTGGATGCCCTACTCCCTGTGAGGCACAGGACGAGAAGCTGGGATGCTCCAAGCAGGATCAGCCCCTTTCCTGCATCAGGCTTCTCCTTCAGGAGAGGGGCCCGACAAGTTTCCCAGCCTCAGACCCACCTTACTGCAGCATTGCTCGGTTCGTTTCCCTACCTGTTCAGGCCAGGGGCAGGTTGGCCTCCCTGGGAGCACCCACAGGCAGTGGCAGGGCTGAGTGTTGCTCCCCTGTCCCTGCTCCAGCTCACAGTGGAGTCATGTCCTCCAAAGGCAGTGCTGCCTTATCAATAATAAAAGGCAATTTCCCCAGACAGAGACAGATTACTCAAAGATTACTCAGCCCTTCGTGCGCCTCATCTGCAGCTGACAGGATGGGAAAGACTTTAGGAAGATACAATTTGACAGTAGCACAAAACAGCAGCAGCATTAAGGGAAGAATAATGGCAAAGGCATCTGTCAAAAACCTCGCATTCCTTAACCAGGAGAAACAAATCAGAACAGTCAGACCCAAGCAGAAGCTGAAAGAGAGGGCAGGAGTGCAGCAAGGAGCCAGGTACCGCTGCCCATGGGGCATCTCAGCCCCTGTAGGATCTCAACTTCAGGATATTGACACAGGGAGGACTAGAGGACCTTGATGTCACTTCAGCCAGCTCAGCATCTTGCCAGCTCTATGGCCACAGAGTCCAGGGGAGGGAAAAGCACCACTGTGCATGACACAAGTAATGCTCCACATCCATCAGGGCAGGATCTGGTGCCATGAGCCCACAGCAGACACAGGGCATGGGGGGAGCCAGGCACCACAGTCACATGTGGCATGGCTGCTGCAGGCTGGCTGCAGAGGGGGATGGAGCCAGGCAAGATGCTGCCGCTTCAGTCTCTATGAAAATGAGCCAGAGGATGTCTGATGGTGTTGGAGAGATGAAAGGTATCCAGAGGAGCTGGGATCCATGGGGTTGTGCCAGCTCAACAACCAGGGGTCTGCAGCCCAGGAGCTCACAGCAAGGATTCAGGTGCCTGTTGCAAAGAGGGGATGGGACATGGGGCATGGGGACAGCTCTGGTGACACTGAGGGAAGAGGGAACACGTTTTAGCTGGCGGTGCTGGCAGCCCTTGGACCTCACCACAGTCATGAGAGCCGAGCAGGGTGCAGCAGCTGGGACTGGTAGGCAGTCTCCAGAGCCCCCTTTCACCCCAAATCCAGGAGCAGGGAGACATGTTACTGCTGACACCACAGTACAGTGGAGCTCAAGCCACTGAGAGACCTGGATGAGGCTGGATGAGGCTGGCCTGATCTTTATTTATGGGTGTTTATTTGCCCTCCACATGTTATTTGAGCCCCTGCTCAGTAATTCACCAAAGTTCAAATCCCATGAATGGACCTGCCATGGAGAGACCTGCCCAGCACAGCCTAAGCTCCCAGGTCCTCCCCAGAGAGGAGCCAAGTAGCACCTCTCCAGTTTGTGGGAATGCTGGTGTCAAGCATGTAGAGCATGACATGGCCCAGACAGGATCTCATTAAGAGTCTGTTATGCCTCAATACTTAAAATTAAAAAAAAATGGGGGTGTGAAAGAGAGAGCTCTCAGTGAGTGAGGATCTGATTCACTTTTGAATGTGGGCTGTGTGTCATGAACCACATGAACACATGAGTACATAAATACAAGGACCAGAACCATGACTCTGAGGTGGAGGTGCCTGGGAGAGAGGCAGCACTGCCAGCGTGTTTCAATGAGCTATTGGGCTCTGTTGAGCGAGAGATTCCCACTAAGCAGAAATGCTTCCATCCCATCCCCTCCCGCAGACCTTCTGCCCCAGAGAGGATGTCCCTGACTCTCAATAAGGACCTTGGAGATCCCCCAACATTGGAATGAGGGTCTGACTGACACCACAGTGGGTGCTGCAGGCAGACGCTTAGTGTGAGGGACTGGGGGGACCCTGCATGAAGTCTGTAATCCCCATCATGAAGCCACACATGAACAACACATCCTGCTGTCTGTCAGAGGTTCCTTCCACCACATGGAGCCAAACAACGCAAGCCCCTGTCCACTCTGGAGCCAGGCCCCTGCAGAGCCTGACGCTCATTTCTCCCAGGCTGGTTTAGCATAAGTCACTGTGGGGTCATGACACCCATTAAACAACCCACTCATGAATATTGTAGCTGCTTTGGGCAGCCCAACTGGCCCGGGCGGGTGCTGCATTGGGAAGCAGCAGAGGGAAAACCTCTCCAGAAAGTCACTGGCATGGCCCCAGCACCGCCAAGGAGCTGCAGACCTCTGCAGCTGTGGGCAGTGCCAACACAGGGAGGTAAAACACCAGATATGAGAGGAACATCCCACTTGGAAGGACACTGAGAGCCCTTCACTGTCAGAAGCAGCATCCCAAGGTTTTACAGCTTGGATGTGCGTGCCAGAGCTCTGGGAGCAGAGGCTCAGCTAAAACTTCTCTCTGGATCTGGCCACGTCGGAGCATCTGAGAGAGAGGGGACTCCTCCTGTGCTATCCAGGCTCCTAGAGCTGCTGCCAGTCAATAAAAACAGTGAAGTGTTTGATAATTGTATGCCTGGACAGACAGACAAATGGGACTTAATGAAACTTTTATTTTTAAAATATGACTTTTAATTTAAATGCAAATTGGGTGCCATATTAGCTGTAGGTCACTTGCACTGACACATTGCTTAATGAACGGGGATGAGGCTCAGGAAGCAACAGCACAAATAATTGACCCTTTCCTGGACATTTATTTTAATTAAATTTTTCAGGACAGGATCAGTCCTGTTATACAGAACAGCTCCTCACCAGGTTCAGCCAGACGTTTCCCAAACCATGCATGCTGCGAGGGATACTCTCAGCAGGCTGTTAGCTATTAATGGAGCAGGCACATTTATTTCTGCATCTCAAAATCCCCTTTGGCAAATCACAAATCACAGCACTCTGCTCAATAGATGCTCCTGCAGTACCCAGCATCAGGCAAATGGTGTTAATGATAAATCTGTGCAAGGACAGCAGAGATGTTTCCAACTGCTGGGGTGAAATACATGGATAAGTCTCCAGAAGATATATTAAACCTAATGTGAAATCAAACCTTCCAAGTGATGAGCAGAGCACTTATCCTGTATTACATGCAAGTTATGTGCAAGAGATCTTGTTCAGAGATCTGCCTTTGCCAAGAGAGATGTGCTGGAATAAGAGCCCTGATCCAAGAGAGAGGATGTTCTGATCTCTGGTCAGGGCTCCTGGCATGGAGCTTTAACCCCTCACTCAGCCCAGCTCTGCCTCATGTGAGAGAAATCCTGATGTGAAACATCACTAGGAGATGGAGAAGGCAGAGCAGGAGCGACCCTGCGGCTCTGCCTGTCAGTAACCACTCAGAGTTCAATCAGTGTCATGTCCTTCACAGAGCAGATAAATAGCAACTCATTGGGAGAAAAATGAGATAAACAATGGCCTTAATAGCGCTCCATTGCCCTCCAATAGCAACCTCAGCCAGGGCTGCCTCTGGGCACAGCAGGAAAAGGCCCTTGGATTAAAGGACATGCTCTGAGGTTGTCCCTTCTCTGCTGTGCTGTGTTTCAGCTCATTTCCGTCCTGGTCAGCTCAGAGCAGATCCAGAACCAGCTGAGTCAGGTACAGAAAGAAGCACTGGGTGGAAGCCCATGGCCTGGTGTGTACCAGGTGTCCAGAGGGCTGTTCCTTCCTCCTTCAGTGTCCATAATCTGGAGGGCACAAGCTCATCCATCCTCCTAAAGGGTGTTGTAAATCTCATCTCCAATGCACAACAGGAGCTAACCACCCCTTTTCTCACCTGGGAAAGCCCAGATGAACCTTCATGGCTTGTTCACATGCCCATCACTGCCTGCAACAGCAGACATCCCTGCGCAATCTCTGCCATCATCTGCTCCATGTTGTTGGGACTTGGTGTTCCTACGCTGCCAGTGTCTGGCTGGAGGCTGCTGATGCTCCCTGGGGTGGTGACCTCCACTGTTGGTGTTCCCAGTGAGCCACTTCAGGGCCAAAGCCATAAAAATTAGGATTTGGAGCTTATTTGTTCCCTGTACTCCTGCATGCCTATGAATATGTGGGTTCATTCTGAAAAAGGACCCTGTGTATCTTCCAGCTTCCTACGTGTAGGGAACAGCAATCTGGAGTTCAGGGAGCTCCCACTGCAGGTGACAGCCATGGCTGCCTTGGGATTGGAGTCCAAAGCCCCCAAGGCTGGGAGTCCCATGGATCCAAGGACTGTCTTCTCCTTCCAACTCAGCTATTTGCTTATTCTCTTGCTAAACCCAGACCTGAGGGACTTGGGGCTCAGTTTAGCAGAAGCTGAAGACATCAACCCACAAATGAGGGGGTAACTTTTCCAAGTGGGAGTCTGGAGGTACCCCAGGGACACGTAGGGCTGCTCCCAGGGGCTTCACCCAGGCCCCTTCCCCTGCTCACCTCCCCGTGTCACACACCCCTGCCCACCAGGCTGTGCTCATCAGCTCCTGCACTCTGCAGGGCCCAGGCTCATGCTCACGGCACCAGCCATCGCACCTGAGCCTGGAGACTCATCCAAAGGGGCCACAAACTCCTGAGGGAGGAGAAGCTGGCAGGTAAGAGGGAAGGTGCTTCAATGAAGCATCCAGTATTAAACCACTGAAGGATTAAAGAAAGGAAGGACTAGGATGCTCCACAAAAACCCAGTCATTAGTGAAGCCCAAGGGTAAATGCAATTGTTTTCTGTTTTTTCCCTGCCTTTGATGACCCAGTTTTTACTCTCATCAGCACCAGGCTTGTGGTGTTTTAATTTTTAAATATGCTTGGGTAACTGAGAACATTAACTATTCATGATCTTATCTGCAATAGCTGTTGGCTCTCACACTGTACTAGGGAGAGCTGAACTTGCCAGGGAAGGCAGTAGCTGGTTTTTCCTGAGCATCTTGTTGAAACGATCAGAGGTGGGGTTCCACAACACTCCCAGATAAATCAAGGCTTGTGGGGCAGGTTAGGACCATTGAGGCCATTCTCCTGCAATTGAGGTGGCTTGAAAATACTTAGAGACACAAAAAGCTGGGATCTGGGAAATGCTGTGGACACTTTGAATGCTTCAGCTCCAGGGAAACCTCAATACGGTTTATAAATTTAAGGGGTACTCCTGAGGTAGCAGGTGACTCTGCTGTCCCCTGCCCAGCCAGGTAGTGTCCTAGTCCAGGCAGAGGCTGGAGGAATCCCTGGTTATCAGGAATGTGAGCTGATAAATCACAGAATCATGGAATGTTTTAGGTTAGAAGGGACCTAAAAGCTCATCTCATTCCACCCCCTGCCCACAAGCAGGGATACCTTCCAGTAGACCAGGTTGCTCCAAGCCCAACCTGGCCTTGGACACAAGGGATGGGGCAGCCACGGCTGCTCTGGAAAATCTGTGCCAAGGCCTCAGCACCCTTACAGGAAAGAACTTCTTCCCAATATCTAATCTAAGCCTTCCCTCATCAGCTTAAGGCCTTTTCCCCTTGTCCTGTCACTACATGCCCTTGTGCAAAGTCCCTCTCCAGAATAAACATGGAAGTCAGTGTGTCTAGGGTGGGGGAAACAAGGCACATGCAGCTCTTGGGAGCCCTTTCCCTGGACATAAACATCTCTGTCAGAGCAGGGGATGAAGCAGCTGTAGGAGCTCAAGTTAACCTGGGAAAAGCTAGATGACACTGAGATCTGGGAACAGGTACAAGAGTGAAGAGCACAGGACAGAGCACAGGAGAACGAAGGTGATTATCAGAACATGAACCAGCAGAAGAATGCAGTGAGAGAGAGAGAGGGGGAGCTATTCAAAGGAATAAAAAGCTCATGCTGGTTTTCAGGAGGGATTGGGCTAGCAGCACCTCCCACAGCCAGCATGTGGGAGATGCTTCCACCAACTTGCGCTGACAGTTCATTGTTGGAAAGAAAATCTCCTTTTCAGAGGATCCAAAGTGCAGGAGGGCAGCATTGAAAAAGCAGGAGAAAAGTGAGCACAGTGATCTGCAAGGCTCCTGGCCCAGAGTCAATGCTACCGCCCCGCCCCCATTTTCCAAAAAGGGTACAGGTACTTCCTGCAGGAAAACTGAAATGAGAATCACAGAATGGCTGAGATGGAAACACCATCTGGAGGTCACCTTGTCCAAATCTCAGAGTCCCAGGACCATGTCCGTCCGGTTGGCAAAGTTTATTCCATTTTTCCCCTCTATGAAAATTAAATACCACAAGACAAAATATTAATTCTTTGATTTGCCAACTAACAGAATCACACGGAATGCTCAATGTATACACATTTTATTGTTTGGATGTATGTTACAATGGACAAACATATATTACACTTGCTATACAAAATATACATTCTGATGTGAAAAAAGTATAAATAGACAATGGTAAATAGCAAGAGAGAAAAGAAGCAGCTTTGCTCTTGCTGCTTCTGACCCCTCAGCTCCTGTACCGGTAGTGCTTTGGCATTGATTGAGGCAATTGCTTGTTTTTACTGAAAAAAAGAAAGGCAAGAAAGGCCACTGTCCCCTCTCCAAATGGGAAAGAAGACGTACATGATTTTCTCCAAGTCTACCAAGTAAGTTTTTCCACAGTGCAGCAAAGTGTCACCTACTTAAAAGCATCAGCTATTTACAACCAGCTTATTGACTTCAAATGCTCGTGGCAGGATGTAAATATCTTAATTCAGGATTCAGCTTTTATAGGCCACTCTCTCACAGAAATAAGAGCAGCTTTAGCTGCACTCTCTGACAGCCAGCATAGTCCTGGCACAGACAGCAGTGATTTTAAAGCCCTGGTCCAGGCCAAGCAGGTCTCACCTACCTAAAAGGAATGAATTCCCTTGCTCCAGGCAGTTGTAGCCTAAGTACTCCCAGGGTCTGGACAATGCCAGCTGCACTGTGACAGATCTGTGTGAGCTCAGCTCCTACAAAGAGAAAGATGAATGAAAAAAATAGGAACAAGCATTTGCCAAATGGTGATGAGAGAGCAGCAGCAGGGATGCAGTTTTCCCACTCCTGGGAATCACACATGCCAGCAGCGCCCTGTCCCAGTAGCCTGAGTGACTGGCTGAGAGAGCAGCCCACAAGGATAAGGCTTCGCTGCTGCAGTTTCATGGCATGACCTTTCTCATCTGGATTTAAACTGACAGTGCTGGGTCCCTGCAGGAGGGATCACTGGATTCAGAATAAGCACTGTGCCTTAAATGCTGTCTGGGAAGAAAAAGTCTGGAGGAAATAAAAGCAGAAAGAAACTAACTTAGGTTTGTTTTTTTTTTTTTAACCTATCATCTGTCAGAATCCAAAAATCTACACATTTGTGTTTCTCTCCATTTTACCCAAAGGTCAAGGACAATTGGATCCCCTTCCCACTAAAGCCGCTGTCTATCAAAGCAGCTAAGATGGCTTTGAGAGCATGGGAAGAGCCCTGGAAAATATTTGCTCATTTGCAAAGATTTGACTATTATTCCTGCCCAAAGAGCCACGGGAAAAGCAGTGTTTCCCCACTCATTTACTCAAATACTTCACCACAGTCTCTAAATTCAGCTGTGATTCTGCACGACTAGACCTGACAATTGAGTCACAAACCCTTCAGTCCAGGAATGGATCAATGGGAATTCTCACATACAACTGAGCTGGGCCAAAAAGAGGTTTCTGTCTTTATAAAAATATCACAGAGATGTTTTTATTTGGGTACAAATCCTACAGCTCCAGAGCAGGCAGCAGTGACCAGGAAGGAAGCATCTCACTGTAAAGGTGTGACCACAGGGCACAATGTACCCATTGAAAACACATAAAAGAGGAGTCTTTTAACACCTTCTACAAAAAGGGGCATTCCCCCCCCNNCCCCCCCCCCCCCAAAAAAAAAAGAACTTTTCAGGAAGTCTTTACAATGTCATTGTTCTTCCTCATTTTGTCAGGTGCATCTCACTGGAACTATTGAGTCTGAGCTTCCTCTGTCTCAGCAAGATTTTTCAGTAGCAAGGGGTTCCCTGCATTGTCATTTCTCACCTGTCACATATTTAAACATTTTGACCACACTAAGGTTTAAGGGAACTCTAAGTTCAACAATTTAGCCTGATATTGTACAACAGAAAAGGACCAGTGTTTTAAACTCCATATGCCTCTGGCTATGGGAAAGAAATAAATATTTATCAAGTGCCCTCTCAATTTACCTCATGCTTTTCATCACCACATTCTTTTTAAAAGGTCACTTAACTGTCAACTAAGAAACATATGGAGACCTTCTCAACAGATACAATACAAAGGGGGTTTTTATAGATAAAAGCTTAGATAAATCTTGAAATTCTGCTAATATCATGAAATGGATCAACTTGCAGCCAGGTCAGCCAGGCACACAGTTGTAGGCAACAATATCACAGTTCTACCACATATCTGTAAGTAAATGCACTTCTTTTCAAAACAAAGACAGCTCTAGTCCCTCACAAACAAGCTTTCGGTTCCCCCAAGTCCCCCATATGGCTTGATATACAGCTGTCAAGACTAATAGTATGATACATACTTTGGCATAATAAAAAATAATTTACATTACAGCCAACACATTTATATGCTTAGTGTATACAAAATATTTATAAATGCAAGTTTATTTACAACTAGAATCCATTATTCATAGAAGAAAACAAGCTCCAAATTTAGACTGGCAACAGACACTTGCCAACAGTCTAAGAAAGGAAAAGCTGGCCAAGAGTTTTATGCTTACAGTTCCGGAGGAATTCCATGAGGAAGCCCTGATAGTTTGTTTCCAAGCAGACAAAGCACTGCGAAATAGCTACACACATTCTCGAGAGCTTTCCAAAGCATGCACCACCACAAAGGCTGCTTCCAGCATCACACAATCCATGTTTTAATGCTATTTTTGTAGATGGCACTAATTATCCATGTGTTCTCTGGTGCATATTCCCAGCTTCCACTGGAGAAATTGCAGAAAAAAGGGCATGTGCAACGTCCTCCAAGAGAGTCTGACTGTTTAGTACTTGCAGACATATATACACGAGCATCTTTGGCCTTGGGGTTAGTCCTGAGGTAGTAAATATAGCCAGTCAATCTGGATTTGCTTTCAAGGCTTTGTGAGCGTTTCATGTGGTTTCACTGTGGTCGTGAATGTTCCGTGTCCTATTAAAATCAAAATTCTCCTCCTGTAGCCTGTGGCAGGGTCTGGGTGATGCCTGGTCCTGGTCACTCCGAAGTGGCTGTGGGGCCTCGTGGGCCAATGGATGGTGCAGGAATTGCGGGTGAGAACAAGCCAGGTCTTTGCTGCCTCCTCCCCACAGAGGAACCTGGAAGGGCTCTGAGGGAGAAAAATTAGAAGATGAACAGGAGCAAGTTCACAGAATCAAGGAATATCCTAAGTTGGAATGGACCCTCAAGGATCATCGAGTCCAACTCCTGGCCCTGCACAGACACCCCAACAAATTCCACCCCGAGCCTGAGAGCATTGTCCAAATACCCTTTGAGCTCTGGCAGCCTTGGAGCCACAACCATTCCCTGGGGAACCTGTTCAGTGCCTGACTATCCACTGGAGGAAGAACCTTTTCCTGATACCCAATCCAAACCAGCCCTGACACAGCTCCAGCTGCTCCCTCAGGTGCTGTCACTGCTCACAAAGAGCAGAGATCAATCACACTCAGATTTTAAATAGATTTGAGCTCAGTGACTGAGCAATTACAATCATTCTGAGCTGCTTTTCTCTGTTTTTGAGAGTATTTTTTACTAGATTCTCTCCTCTTCCAGCAAACTCTTACAGTAACCTGGAACACACAGAGCTTCAGTGTGAATTTTTAAAAAGGTGATCGGGAAGAAAGTCAACAGAAAAACAACCAATTCAGGGAGTTCTTTGAACTTCAGGCCAGCTCAAACAGAAAGGCTATTTGAATTTCTCATGTGAAGCTCCAACTTTTGGTTAATACATGTGCTTGAAGTATAAGCAAATGCTCACATTCCACAAACTTAAACCTCCAAATTAAGAAATTCCATCTTTTTAACATCGCTCTCTTCAACCTCAGGTACTGGATGCAAGCTCTTGTTTGCTGATGCAACATGGGCATTTGGAGAACAAGTGGTTAATAAGCGTGAGTTATTCCACAAACTACTGGCACTTGAAAGACTAGCTGTGCGTCAATAGTGAAGGGCAGCCTGAAGTTGCTAAGGAACACAAAGCAACAAAAGGAAAGATGGACACTCACCAATAATCTGCTGGGAAGAGATTTTATCACCTTTTTTGTCATGGTTGGTAAGGAAGACAGGCACATCTCTGTCTGCTAAGAGATTACCCAGAGCACTGGTTTCATTCTGGGTGTGTGCTGTGTACATTTCCTTGGGCATCTGCACCATGAGATTTGGGAGTGTTTGATCCAGGGCGTCCTCCTCAGTGATGAAGGCATAGGGACAGTACTCTCGGGTCCGGGAGTAGATGTTGGCATTGTCATAACAATCTGAGCAGATCACTAACGGTGCTGCGCCACCTGATGAACACAACGGAAAAATAAATCACTCTCAAAAAGGATGAGGATGCCAGATTTCCATAGGCTTTATGTCCTTGTATGATCATTTGTTACAGCAACACAAATTGAAGGGCCTTTTTACAGTTAAGGGAGTAACAGAGTACTCGGCTTGAGTGGTCACATGAGAAACTCCCCAGATTCCCCCCATCCAAATTCTCCACAGCAGAGCCCTTCTGAAGCTGGCCAGGGCAACCATGGACATGCTCCCCTGTTTCATGGGCAAAAAGTTCAATGCAGGTTCAGCCAGCTTGGGCACCAGGGTGAAACAGCCTTGGGATTAAACCAGGACACCTGCCCACATTCATCTTGGACCTGACTTGCTCCTGCAGACCCACTCACATCAGAGCTGATGATAAACTGGTCACTTAAGATGAGCTGCTTCTCAATTCCTTCCTGATACAGACTCCAATGCAGTGGGACTGGGCTGGAGGGATCATGGATAGGTGTGAAAAACTTACACTGAGAATCAATTTTCAAGCCAGCCTATACAATGAGTGATGAGTCCTCAGCATTTTGATGGCAAAGAAAGCATCTCTGTAAGCTCAACGACACGAAAATCCAGAAAATTGTTCAATTAAGGTAGGGAAATAGTGCAGACACTGTAGTTATGATTGTAACAAGCCGCCTAGATGTCTGGCACAGACAGGAATTTTATACCAAGGATAGGAGGCACAGCTAGTCAGTCATCTCCCATGTAAAATCTATTTCCACCTCTTCTGCCTGGGCTCTTGAGATGCCAAAGGAAAGAAACAGGATAAAGATCTACCTTGACACATAAGCTGTGAGGATGAGACTGCACATTGGCATTCTGCTGAGGCACTGGCAACACACCTGAGGGCTTTGCTTACCATCTGTGCCTTTGTGCATGTAGCTGCCAGCTGGGGGCATCAGCTGCTGATGGCTCCCTGCCTCCAAGTTACTGTACCCTTCCTGAGGCTCAGACAGTGTTCCTTGGGAGGACAGGTAGCTGGGAATGTCAGCTGGTAGGTTCATCTCCTCTGCAAAGCAGAATTAACATTGGCAACATTAAACAGTGTGAAGATTTCAAGGTATTACCATCACCATTCCCCACATTAACAAGAATATCCAGAATTTCAACTCACATGTTAGGTATCTTTTTTCTACCTCAGTAATTACAAATCCAGATGGCCAGCTCAACACTGACAGGGCCAGAAAGAAAATTTACACCTATTATTTCAGGCCCTGAAATAATTTCTAGGTTTATTCAAATATTTACTTCCAAACTTTACTGTTTTCCCTCAATGTGGGACAAACCTAGTGTATAAGGAATAGAAATAGCACACTTCTGGTATTTAAAAGAACCTCTAAAATGGAGGAATTTGAGCAAATCCTTGAAGAGATTTTAGAAGGAAATCTTCAGTTCTTTAATCTTATCCATTTGTAGCAAATCCAGAAATTTCAAGTGTTTTGGATTAAAACCAGAACCAAAGACTGCTGATTTTACACTTAACCTGTATTAGTGATACTGTAATCTTCATTCTTCCTCCTCATGTGGTAGATGACGATAACCCACACCAAGGATGTTCCCACCACACAACACACGACAACGATAATCACGATCCCTACTGTTGTCCAGCCATCCTCCTCATGGACAACGGCACTCTGGGAAGAATCACAGTTGGGGGAAGCCAGGACATTTAGGTAAATATGGCCACGCTCAGTGCCCAGTGTGTTGGACATGATGCACGTGTACTTCCCAGCATCCTCCAGTCCTGCATCCACTATGATGAGGAGCTGATTTGCTGCAGCGAAGAAATGCCGCTCGGTGACTGTCAAGGGACCATCGTCCTTGGTCCAGTTGAGGCGAGGGGCAGGACTGCCACCAGCTATGCACTGCAGGACAGCAGTTTCACCTCGGGTCACTGTCCTGTCCTCCAGGGGCCTCATGAAGGAAGGAGTTTCTGGGACAAAAAGCAATATTGTAAGATAACTTCAAAGAGTCATGGAATCCTATAATGGTTTGGGTTGGAAGGGACCTTAAAGATCATCTTGTTCCCCCCTGCCATAGACAGGGACACCATCCACAAGACCAGGTTGCTCCAAGCCCCATCCAAGCACCTTGAGCACTTCCAGGGATGGGGCAGCTGCAGTTGCTTTGGGAAACCTGTGCATGTCCTGTTCTAAATCTGGCCATAATATTTAAAGTCAGTGTCTTCAAAAAATGTTGCACTCTGGAAGGAACTGGCCTTCCATTATTACTCAGCACAGTTCAGACAATGGGTCACCTTGGAAGGGACAATAGTGGGTCATCTGGTCCTACCTCCCTGCTCAAGCAGGGTCACCCCAGAGTACATGGGACAGGACTGCATCCAAATGGTTCTGGATCATCTTCAGTGAGGGAGACTCCACCCTGCCTCTCTGGGCAGCTTGTTCCCACACAGTAAAGAAGTTCTTTCTCACATTAATGCAGAGCTTGCTGTGCATCAGTTTCTGCCCATGGCCTCTTGTCCCATTGCTGAGCACACCAAGCACAGCCAGGTCCATCCTCTGACCCCTCCCTGCTGACACGGACACACATTGATGAGGGCCCCCCTCATCCATCTTTTCTCAAGGTTGAACAAGCCAACTTCCCTCAGCCTTTCACAGAATCATGGAATTATTTAGGCTGGAAAAGGCCTCTAAGATGATATCAAGTCCAACCATTCACCATTTCCTTTTAAGAGTGATGCTCCAGTCACATCATCATCTCCCATAGCCTCTGCTGGACTTGCTCCAGGAACTCTGCACCCCTCTTGTCCTGTGGAGCCCAGAACTGCACACAGCACTCTAGATGTGCCTCACTAGGGCTGAGCAGAGGGGCAGGATCACCTCCCTGACCTGCTGGCAACGCTTTCTCATGTATCCCAACATAAAACTGGTCTTCTTTGCGGCAAGTTTGTTACCTGTGACAAAATTTGCTCTAAGGCAACACAAATTGCTTGCCTAATCTACACTCCTGCACTAAGATATGCCCCTCATCTCCCTGCAAAAATCACAGTAACTCCAACTCCACCGGGCAGCTCTGCAACTCAGCTTCTCAACAGTGAAGAACTGTGTAAACACGACACCAAAGTGCTGCTCTTTGTATTGTAACTTCATTCTCCTCCATTTCAACTTGCTGCTTATAGCTAAGCTACACTTCCACTGCAGATGTGCAGAGATCCATCTGCCAGCACAGGCCAGTCACACTTACCCAGCACAGTCAGGGTAGCATTGGCTGAGAGTCCCCCTGCGATGTTCTGGGCCATGCAGCTGTAGATCCCCATGTCTTCCATTTTCACATTTGCAATGAAGAACACATCGTCCTCAGGCATGACGTGCATCCTCCTCTCTCTTGCAGCAGGGAAGTCTGTGCCACCATCTTTCTGCCAGGAGATCTGTGGTGGAGGGTGGCCCTCAGCAGCACACTCCAGCCGGGCCATCGCCCCGGTGCGGATAGTGAGATCCATGGGAGTTTTCAGGAAAGAAGGCAGCTCTGGATCAAAGGGGACATCGATTCAGCATTTCCAGTATCAGGTAAAATGCAGCATATGCTCCACAGCAGAGAGAAAATTTGAAAACATATCTGAAACACTCCGTAAGAGAGAGGAACAGATTCTTCTGAGGAACTGCGCAAATTTTCAGTGGTTATTTCTAAGAGCCTTTCTCCCAAAATTTAAATACAGTATCTAAGTGTTCACAGAATCACAGAATGCTTTGGGTTGGAAGGGAGCCTTAAGACAACACATGCCCAAGAACAAAGACACCTTCCAGTCCTCCAGGTTGCTCCAAGCCCCCTCCAACCTTGCCTTGAACACTTAAAGGGATAGGGTAGCCACAGCTTCTCTGGGCAACCTGTGCCACAGCCTTGCCATACCCACAGGGAGAAATTTCTTCCTAGTATCCAATGCAAACCTACTCCATTTCAGTTTAAAGCCACTAAGTTCCTCTAAGATGATGTGAAGAAGATCATTTCTCATGGGAAGATTCCAGGGAGAAGTCTTTGCCACATTTTTCTTCCCTACTAACAGGGAAGGTAAGCTTCCATCTCATCACGTCTGCTCTGAGGTACTGTGGGGATTAGTGGTCTGCTGACTGATATGAACACTGTCTTACCTCCCCTTCCCTCAAAATAAACATGATCATGATGGCTAAAAATAATAAAAAAACCCTTTGCTTTTCACTTTTCAGAGTTCTTACCACTTATTTTCAGATGAGTCTTCCCCAGCTTTACAAATATGTGGGAAAGGTGCTGAGTTTTGAGGAGACAGCAGAGGGAGCTTTTAGTTTAAAGAATTCCACCTCCAGTTAACTAGATGAACAACTAATTGTGTCCTAATAAAGCACGGGAGATAACTGCCACTTTCAAAAAGTGAATAGAGGCTTTTTGTCCACCAAAAAAGAAAAAAAATCACTTCTTTCCAGCTTTATAAAATGATGTGTGCTATTTTTAAATCCCATTGATATTTTCAAGATTATTTTGGGCCAGCTTTAGTGAAAAATAGACTTGTTGCTAATTAAATGAAGTTTAGGTTTAGGTTCAGAGTGTTTCTCCTTTTTTGCCATTATCACTTACCATTGACAGTCAGTTTGGCTTTGTTGGAATAATTTGAGCCAAAGTGATTGGTGACAATGCACTGGTATTTCCCTTCATCAGTGAAATTCACATTGAAGAGGTGCAGGACAGTGGTGTATTCCAGCACCTCCCCACTTTGCTGCTGGTACCTGGCAAAATTCTCAACCTCTGCATCATAGAGGACTTCGCTGTCTTTGCGCCAGGCTGTGGCCATGGGCGAATCACTGCTGCTCACAGCAGTGCACATCAGGGTCACATTTGTGCCTCGCAGGGCCACCGTGGTCTCTGGGTGGATTCTGATCTGCGGTTTAGGGATATTATCTGAAAAGAAAAGCACCAAGATTAGCTACTTTCCTCCTAAACTTGAATTAATATTGCAAGAAAACTCACTCAAAAGACAATGTAAGCAAAATCAAAACTTTGGGAACAGATGTCCTACTTGAGGTGCACAGATTCAGCAGTTTTGAGCTGTAAATCAAGCTGTGAAGGAGGCAGAAGAATCAGCATTGAAAACAATCCGTGTGGAAGTGCAATGCTGAGAAGCCATGCCTTTTGCCCAACGGTCTGAAACTTGCTGTATTTAGGTCACACTCAAAAATCCTTCTCAGCTGAAGAGCCAGGACATTTTATGAGGGACTGAGATTTACTTTCAGATAGTTTAAATATCCTGAAGAGCCTTGAAGTTCTACAAGCACAAAGCATAACAAGCTGGCAGTTCACTATCTCATCCTACTCACTGAAACTGATTTCCATAGCCATTATTTCAGCAAAGACACTCTCACAGACACATGCAGAGCTCTGTCAGATGCCACTGTGGTGGTGGTGAAGTGGATGTGTGCACCTACATGGTTATTATTACTGCAGCCTTTGTCATCAAAGCAACGAAAGAATTGCATATACACAAATACGTATAAGATTGCTCACCAGGAAAAGGAAACATCAGACTTATTCCAGGCCTGCCACAGACTTCACCCAGACTCCAGGCAAAGAGTTTGAGACCACCATAAACATCACGGGTATGGACCACCAGAAAATGTGCCAGAGCCTGAACTACTCAAATTTTTGCCCAGAGAAGCTTTGGCTGCCCCATTCCTGGAAGAGTTCATGGCCAGGCTGGTCAGGGCTTGGAGCAACCTGTTCCCGTGGAAGGTGACCCTGTCTATGGCAGGGGGTGGAACTGGCATGATCTTTAAGGTCCCTTCCAACCCAAACTATTTTATGGTTCTGTGATATTCTGCTGGTATGGGCAAGAACCAGGATGAAAATGTCAAACAGACCTTATAAAGCTAAAAGTAGTCATAAGCAGGGAGAATGGAAGCATAATCCATTTTCACTAGTAAGCTAAATAAAAAACAATGCCCAACAGCACTACTCCCTACTCCCTCAGGTTAACTTCAGTGCTCAAACAGCACAAAACAGAGCAAAGAGATGCAGAATTAAACCCCAAACTCACAGCAGACTCAGTGATGTATATGGGCCCACATGGGCACCATGGCCAGGACCAAGTACCTCCACAGCTTGATTTCAGCTACAAGACTTGTGTTACCGTGCTTTTGCATCAAAAGTCACTAAAAATACAAACCACAAACAAAGTCATCGGGGTCCACACTGAGAAGGCTTTGTCCTGTTAACCACTCAGGGTGAGCACAGCTGACACTGACAGCCTGCAGCAAATGGCTCTCACTGAGCCACTGGGGCAGCCATTTCAACTGGCAATCACAAAGCAAACTGCTTGTGTTCAACACTCTGCAAAACAGGGCAAAACAAAAGGTGAGTGAAGTTTATTTCACATGCATACGTGTGATTTCATACAGCAAAGCAACTTAAAGTATACACATACAGAAATATCAGATTTACAGTGTTATTTTATACGTATGGGTATTTGTTATAAAATCTTAGCTATTTATGCTAAAATCAGTCCCTCTATGTCAGTATTAAAACCTTACATTTCATTTCAGTCCTGAAGAATATAAACTCAGAGTTCCAACTTCTATAAAAGCAATCCCAAAGCCACTAAAAGCCTGTCTTTACAATTATCTCATCCCTCTTCAAAGCAATTAAAAGGAATATAACATGGCAGAGCAGCTCCATATTTCAAACTAAACACAACTGCCATTATGAAATGAGCAGAAGCCTCAATTCTCATTTTAATGGCAGCTGATAAATATTTAAGGCCAAAAGTTTCATACAGGCATCAACTGCAGCTTGTTTTCTCTGCTCCACAGAAAATCTACCAATAGGAAACATTGATGGGTCTCTTCTTTCCTACCATCTGCTTTTTAAAGTTTCCCAAGTATTATTACTCATTCCCTGGAGTGCCAGACGCCACCTCTGAACTGACTGGGGGGCTGAGTTTTGTTTGCCATACTCCAAGTATGATTATAACTGACTTGAGACAGTCCAGCATTTAGCAAGAAATGACCTGCCCTACTATGAAGCCAGTCATGGAAGAAAAGAGGTACCAAACAAGCCAGGATTCCATCCTGCCCTTTGCCTGTATGCATCAATGACTCATCACTTTTAAAATACATCAGAGAAGGCAACAAAAGTTTTTAACACCTGAAAT
Source organism: Donacobius atricapilla (assembly GCA_013397315.1). Lineage (NCBI taxonomy): Eukaryota > Metazoa > Chordata > Aves > Passeriformes > Mimidae > Donacobius > Donacobius atricapilla. Next base: position 19,780 of record WBMY01001266.1, read on the forward strand.
TGTCTCCTCATAGTGGCAGATCTTGTAGACTACGTCCATCTGGCCAACGTTAACTAATGGAATAACAGTTTTAGACCAGATTACAACAGTCAGAGACTTTATCTCACAGAAAGGACTGCATTACAGTACGATTAGTCTTGGGTGTGAAGGTCACTTCACATTATATTACTTCAGATGTCTGAAGACCACAAGAGACTCGATCAGCTTAAACGTGCTAAGCTGATACAAAATCTTGTCTAACTGTGAATTTTAAAGCCTTTCCCTAGCCCTCCAAAATAGGAAGAAAAAACACAGGGTTTGCTAATCCCCCTGAGAGATTCCTGATGAATTATTTGTTTCGTTCACTGCCTACATGCAGTGCTGAGCTTGCTGCAAAATCATAGTATTGGAAAAGCTTAATGGTTCAGCACTGCAAGACAAAGTTAACTCTGACTAATTGCAACTAAGGAAATGCAGGTGAAGATTTTATCAAACCTTAAGTCTAAATATACTGCTACCAACTTTGAGTTGATAATTTACCAGCATTGCTGCAAATATTTCATGATGAAAGCAGACACACTTCAGACAATTTCAAACAACCCTACAACGGTTGAAGAATTCTTTCCAAGGTAGGGCTTGTAAAGAATCTCTAAATAATTGTCATGAACTTACAGCTCCTTCAGCTGAGCCTGGGCAAAGGCATTTTCTTGAATGGACATTATTGCATTGTTGCTTAAATCTCTGTAAGGTAAGGAAAGAGCACAATAATGAGTCAGTGTGATTTCATATGCTGCCTTCAGTTAAATTCTTGAAAATCTCACAGAGAACACAAGACTGAAGTTGGCAAATAATAAGGAGTTTTACAAATTCAAATACTTACAGATGTTCAAGTCCTTCAAGTCCAGAGAATGCTTTTTTGGTAATTGACTTAATTTGGTTCCCTTGCAAAATTCTGAAAATAAAGGCCCAAAACCCAGTCTGAGTGTCAATATCAGTTCACAAACAAGACCCCAAAGAAGTTCACTGTGATGGTTAACTGCATTTTTTTTCTAATTCTAGCTGAGATACAGGACTAAACACTATTTTTTTTTAACCTTAAAGGCTCAACTAATTTTCCCAAGAACAGGGCTTCTTTTCTATTTTCAACTTAGAGATTTGGGCTAGAAATGTGTCAGAAGATAATTTAAGTCAGGAGGATGAAACAGCAATAAGTAGAATTTAGGAGTGAAGCAATAACCTCCTAATACCAACCTGCTACACCACACAACTTCCTGAACTGCACCCTCACAACCAGGCTATTTGTAACTACACAGGATGGAACTTCCTACAAAGGAGATGGAATTGGATGAAAAGGGCACAGTCTAAGCATCAAGAAGTTTGTTAATGCAATAGTGTTTTGAATTGGCTAAAAATACTTTGTGTTTTGGGTTGGTTTTTTTTTTTTAATAAGTAGTAACCCAAACCAAAGAAGCACAAAAAGTGACAATTGTCACACAGCAGCAGAGAGATGTTCAATAAACGCAGCCAAATACTTATGCTTAATCTCATCAAATTGGTGCTATAAGGACACGCAGTGCTACGTGGACCCGGTGCTCCTGAACAAGGAACCCAGGGCTACATCAAGAGGTTGTGGCACACAAGTGGAAACACTGTGAGAAAGGTTTTCTGCCTCCTGTCATTGATTTACAATTACTTAATATTTTGCATTCTCCCTCTCTGCATGCCTGGGAAGTGCTGTCATTCCCCTAATTTGTAATACATACAGTTTATCCAGCCTGCTGAGTCCCACAAAAGCTTCATTTGCATCTTCTATGGCCCAGGAGATCTCATTGTTCCGCAAGTCCCTGCAGGAGAAGACATTTCTTAGAAAGAAGCCTTGGAACATCATTGTGGCCAGGGCTAGCAGTGAGCTGGGGAAGACAGGCCAGGTATGGGGCTCTGTCACAGCATCACCTGGAAGATCTCAAATCTTCTACAAAACTAAGCTTGTCAGGAGATGAATTTCTCACTTCAGAGAGGCCAAAGGGAACACTTCACAGTAAGTGCTGCAGTCAGCACCACAAACAAATTCTGCAGCACAACTTCTTGATGCGGCATTTACGGAAAGCCCCGGTCTGACCAGCATTTTTCATGTGATGGACTATTTGCCAGGAGCTGGGAGAGGCTCCTGAAGCAAGCTGGTTCATGTAAGGGAATTAACCAACACACCATGAGCATTAATCTTCACGAGTAACGGGCTTACACCAGCATTAGCATATTAAGGGCTTACGCCCAGGTCACAGTGTAGGCCTGCCAGGCACACTGTGGTGGATATTCAAAAGGAAGTTGATATTCTGCTCACAAATCTCATTATCAGCTAATGGGATTTCTGACTGACCTTAGCATGGCACTTCAGCCCCTCATGGAGAGGAAAGGTCTAAACAGCAAAAGCAATAGAGCAATACAGTTTGGAGAGGATTAAATGCTCTTCAGAGAGAAGATGAAATTCACTTCCAGTTTTAGCCTGAATGGCACGGACTGAGCCAAGAGCATCTGTTTTGATACCACCATGCACAGAGAGGAGTGTATTTAAAGGAAATCACGCTAATAAAAAATAGTCTGCCCTGTGTTTTACCAGATATTCTATGCAACAGCTAGATGAAGCTTCCAAATGAGTCAACTGACACAAAACTAGCTGCATACACGGGCAACTGTATGTATCACTCATATAAACACCTCTTTCTCTGTGAAAATGAGGGGGAAAATGAAGTATCTACTTTCCCAGTATGTGAGACTGTAAACTATGCAGAACACCATCGTGGAAGAGACTGGGATCAACCTCCAGGATACCATTAGTGGTAACAGACAATTTGCTTAATCTTACTACTTTGAAATACAGAAGTCTTGTTAAAACCACACACAGCAGTTACTTCTACAATTTGTATGTATACACTTCCAAGTTTAGAAAAGAATTTCTTATGTCATACATCACAAGGTCTGAACAAATATGGCCTTAAAACTAGTTCACATTAAATCTTTTCCTCCTTGAAAAATATTCAAGCTATGGTACCCAACATGGAGCTGAGCTAATAATGACTTCATGAATAATATGCCAAATTTATTTCCAAGTTGCTCATTCTTGTGATTTGAAACACGTTTCTAGAATTATCTCAAGATCTCCTTCAGAATGTTAGACTGTGAGTGCAGGAGAATACAAATGCCAAACTGCTCACAGTATTATGAAGTAAATCATGTGATAATATGTAAAACTTCAGTGCTATTTTTAGATACATCTGTAATTCTAACTTGCAGTTTATGTTCAGTTTTACAGTTTATTCTCCTACACTGCAGAGTGGCAGGTGCTGGACATGCAGAAATACGTAGCACCAAACAACCAGCACACAACCAACAATGGAACTAAAACCACACGGTATCTCTTGTTTTTTGAAGTATTTTTACACTCCACTACTCAGACCACTTAGCAAAATGAGTGAGCAGCCCAAAAGAAAAGCCCCTCTTTGTGTGAGAAAGCAGTTGGCTCCTCATGCCTGGCTGGGCACTAATGCTTGGAGCCTTGTTAATCACCACTGCTCTTCATCCTGCACATTCCAGTCCCAAAGCAAAGGGCCAGGCCCTCGCTGTCGACACCCCCGAGAGCCTAGGAAAACCTACCAACTAACCTAATTAATCTGCTCTTGTTCTTTTTCATGCTACTCTAAATCTAAGAAATTAGATTTAATTATTTCATTAACAGAATATGACTGCTTACATAAATCTCTCTGGTGAGTTTGCTTATTTAAGCATTTATTTAATGAAGTGAGAGAGGGATTATGAATTTTCACTCCTTTCTCAAGTATTGTTGTTTAGGATAATTACAACTGTTCAGATCTACTTGGGACAGGACTGGGTCTTTTCAGAAATATCCAACATCTGCCATGAGAGGTCCTGGCAAGTGCAAAGCTGCACCTTCAACAGCAAGAAGCAACTCTATACCTCCCGTTATGTTTGAGGTCAGCACATGAGCAGGATGGGCTAAACCCCACCTTCTGCAACACAAAAGGGTTCAGTCCCTGGTTTCTGATGCTCCAAACCAAAGGAAACCCTCTAGAATAAAGAGCTCCAGGCTATTTGCTCCACAACCTGATACACAAGATACCCACACCTCTCAGAACTAGCAGGACACACATCTGAGCATTCAAGGTCACCAAGTCACTGTTTCTTACCACTTGTAAAATTGAGTGGTTGGTTTGTTTTAGCTGGGCTGGAATTCTGTCATCTTGGCAAGCTAAAAGATTATCAGCCCTACCACACCTGCAGGCAGGACAGCACCAACAATGACCTCAGGCTTCCACAGTGCAATACCCATTGTCTCTAGTTCCAGAAGCCCCACTTAAATTACAATTGCTTTTAACTGAAATTTCTGTTTGAAGCTTTCTGTACTTACAAGGTTTGAAGATTTGTCAGGCTTCTAAAGACACCATCAGCAATGTGATTAATGCGATTGTCACCCAGGTTTAGCTTCTCCAATAAGCCAAGTCCCACAAAGGCAGATTCCTTGAGGCGAGTGAGGTGATTGTATGACAAGTCTCTGGAAACATTCAACACACACTTTAAAGGCAAGCAGGGGGATTAATTATTAAAATATTATCTGACTTGATTAACTATTGTGGTCTAATTTCTCTAACAGAATACTTATAATTAAAATTCATCATTACCATGGGCCTAGCAAGGAAATGGGGTACTTCCTTCGGTAATTCATTCTTGCAAATCAATAACTGCAACATTCAAAAAATCCCCAATGAATCGCAGCCCAGGACTTACAGCTCAGCAAGTCTTTGGCAGAATTCCCATGCATCTGGGCTGATCCTGGTGATGGCATTCTGGCTAACATAGAGCTGTTGCAGTGTCTGCAGCCCATACAGCCAGCCCTTGTTTACTTCTGTTAAGTTATTATGTTCCAGTTCTCTAAAGAATTAGAAGGAAAAAACATTTGCCAAATAGATAACCAATGAAACATCTACTTACAAAATTCCACCTTGTGGATTTCAAAATTATTTACTAACTTTAAGCCTCAGACAACACAAAATGCATGATTCTTTCAATCTCATTGAAATAAAAAAAAAAGAACTAAAGTATATGAAGAGCTGAGTAACTCAACAGCAGCTTCAGGCATCCAGTGGCAGAAACAAAACTATAATCTCTATTCTCAAAAGTAACTTTTAAAAAAATAAGTCTTTTGCTAACATTGCATCATACATCCTTGTGTTCACACTGTCAAGGTCATGGAGGAAAGAACAACTCTGTGTTATGGGGACTGCAAATGAAAACCAGCAAAAAGCAACTACAGAGGCAAACATTCTTGATCGCCATGTAGGAAGAAGCCAGAAAGAGGACCAATATAATGGAATCACAAGACTGGTTTGTGTTGAAAGGGACCTCAAAGATCGTCCAGTTCCAACTCCCTGCCATGGGCAGAGACACCTTCCACTAGACCAGGTTGCTCTATTCAACCTATTCAGCCCTATTTTACCTGGCCTTGAACACTCCCAGGAAAGGGGAATTTTATCTTTCCACTTCTGAAGCAACCGGATATGACATAAAAATAATGGGAAAATACTCTTCTCCTTTGATTTTGTCAATATCTCGGCACAGCCTTATGTAAGGGAAACCATACAGGACACAACTCTCCAGAGACATTTTCTTTTTGCTAAAAAAATTCCACAACCAGGCATACTCACAATTCCTCTATATTACCCAGGCCAAAGAATGCTCCATCCATTAGTCTGCTAATCCCATTGCGCTGCATTTTCAAGGATTTTAAGGATTCCAATCCTTGGAATGTAAGACTTTCCACTATTTTAATCCGGTTCCTTTTCAGTTCCCTTTCATAAAGATGACATTCAAATATTAAGACACCTTGCAATAAGCACAAGAACATGCTGAGATTAACACCTCAGCTGTTGTTTTGATGGTTTCAAGACTGTTACTTACAGAAACTGGACATGAGGCAATCTGAAGATCTTTGGTGGAATTACACTAATCCTATTTCTGTTCAGCTTTATCACCATTAGTGAGCTAGATAAGTTATCAAGGCAACCTGCTTCTAGAGTAGTTATTCTGTTGTTACTCAGATTCCTAAGGAAGGAAGAAGGAAAGAGGCCTTTCAGAACACAGAGAATTTAATGAACACAATGGCACAAGCACCTCAGAACAACCACTGATTAACAGAACCCAAGACCCTTGTGGAGTCACATGAGAAATCTGAGTTCTGGAATACCAAGCTAAATCCTTTTTCCCAAAGGAATCAGTGTGAGGAATTGATTTTTACTGCATGTCCATGTTTCAGTTAGTAGTTAACACAGTGTCCACAGTGATCTACTCAAACAGGGCAAAAATTATTCCCGGTCCCTGATGGCTTATGTACCTGCATTCTGACAACAGCAATTGCTGTTTTCCATGTTATTTGGGAAAATACAGACTGGTATGAAAGCTATTTTATTTCAAGGACATCCGTAGCTCCATTGAGCACTGCTACCAGTTCAGAGCTGTGTACGGACGCCAACTTTGGGATACTAATTTAAGAGGAAATGAGGTCTCCAACATTATCATTGTAGAGCCAGGACTCCCAGAAACAGTAGATCACTCATACTTACAGGTACTTGAGCTGCATTCGTGGAAAGGAAGAGGCTTTAATTTCTGAGATAAGATTAGAACTAAGATCCAGATTTTCCAATGAAAGGTAGACCTGGAGTTGCTCAGCATTTATTTCTGGAATGGTATTATGCACCCTGAAAAAGATCAGCAATAAATATGATTATCACAGCACCTCATGCTTCCAGTTGCACAGCTGAAACAGCAAGAGGATTCTGTATGTCAACAGTACTAGTGAGCTTCATGAATGGGATATGCATCACATGTTTCCCAAAGTGTTAATTCCTAAAGCCATACTGCAAATCCAAGAGCTATTTGCCACAATGACATATGAACAGATTCAAATTCTGAGGCCTATAGCAGAGCTGGTCCATGTGGAAGGTGTTATCCCTGGACTGAATCCCACCCCTTCAAAGCCGCCTGCCTTTTACTGGTAATTAAGGGTGACTTGATTGTCTAACTGATTTGTATTTCTTTTAAGAGTGCTTACATATTCCCTGATGCTCTTTACATGAGCAGTATTTCAAGAAAAAAGATGTTTTCCTACAATTTGATAGCAGTACTCTAGCATGGTTCTCCCATCTGTTAAACAAGAAAAAGGCAGACGAGCTATTACTTACAATGAGAGAAGAGTTATATTGGAAGTTGTTTCTCCAAAATACGGAATTTCACTTAGCTCATTGTAATTCATTTTCCTTAAAGAGAGGGCAAAAAAAATTACTGACACTTCAAAGAGGAGAAAAATCCTTCTGTACATGTAGAAATAATTAATATCAATGCAATTAATAATTTTATTGTATTATTAATACTTAGTAGTTGCCAAAAAGATTCCCCAGGATCTTAAATACTAATAATTTGAACAGTGAAACATGCTAGCTTTTCTCATTTTCATGGATACTATTATTTCTCTTTCATTTAAAATCAGCTATAGCCAAAATAAATAAACCTCATTTCTCTTAGAAAATATTGGTCTTCTGATCTTTCATGGGAAAGATTTCTGCTCACAGCACAACAGTTTTATACACAAAATGTGCTGCCAACATGGAGCATCCATTTTTAATTAACTTGCACTGAATATTTCTGCAAGTCAGACCAGGTATCTTGACATGCAATAAAACATTCTAATTAGAATTAGGTAGGATATCTTTAGATTTTATCCTCATAAAAAACAACTTACACTTCTTGGAGAGTATGGACAGACAAATCAATGCTCCAATTGGATGATAATAAATGATTATGACTTAAATCCCTAGAGAACAGAGAAAAAAGTTATTTAGCTCCCGGAATAATAATAAAAAAATCTCAACGAACCCAAAACATGTATACTTTATGCAATCTCAAGTTCAAAACTGTATTTATGTATTTTATACAACTGCTCCTTCACTAAAGAAAAGAGCTTGTTCTAGTGGTCACTCACGATAAAAGTCTAAAAAGTTCTATTTCTCTGTTTGAATCAAAAAACTGTTGTTAAAGCTTCTTGATAGGAAGATTGTACCTGACCAGAGGATTTTTACTGTAACCCAGAGCTTTATTCACAACACTTGTCCACTGCAAGAAGGAAAAACTTTGCAGGGACAGGAGAGTAATTTCTTACAAAACACCCATTATTGAACTGCTTCCTGTAGCATGATCCCCATTTTCTCAGCTTTCCAAAGATGCTGACTAGCCAAGGCAGGCTTATTTTAAAGGAACAACATACACAAAACTCCCAAACAAGCTGGAGCGGAGAGAACCCTGAGGCTGGGAATCTTACAGATGCTTTAGCACCAGTTGGTTTTACTTACAGGAACCAAATGCAGGAGTTGGACTCTTTGAATGGGCAAGAGTCATTAAATCCAGCTTTAATGCTCACACTGGGTGTTGGTGCTATTCGCAGTGCTGTAACTTTATACAGTATTTTACTTTTGCCTTGGACTTGCATAAATGCAACAGATGGGTCCATTTCTGAGCAAAGACTGCCTCTACTCATGACATGAGTCAAAGAAGGACCAAAAAAATCAGGTTTGTGATGGAAATATGGTCCCAGTCACACCAGAAAGGACAGGGAGAGGTCAATCCAAAAGGCAAAACCAACTCATGTGTGTGACACTTTGCTGGCACAAGTCCAGTACAGAGATGAATCTCCCAAAGCCCATGCCAAGAGCCTGAGCCGCTGTGTCTGAACAGACCTGACACTGCCACTATGCTTGCAGAATATGACTGGTGCCCTCACCACAGTCAGAAATCTGATGGTGAGCACAGGAATAACTGGACACAGCTTATGTCTCTGAGCTGTGAAAATGGTGAAGGGTCTAAAAGGGCCATACAAGGAGTGGCTAAGGTCACTCAGCTTGTTTAGCATGGAGAACAGACTGAGGTCAGGACTCACCAGGGTCTGCAGCTTCCTCCCAAGGGGGGCAGCTCTGATCTCTGCTTTCTCTGAGCAGGGACAAGACCCAAGGGAATAGCTGGAGCTGTGTCACCGGAGGGTTAGGTTGGCAATCAGGAAAAGGTTCTTCCCCCAGAGACTGGTCGGGCACTAAACAGGCTCCCCAGGGGAGTGGTCATGGCCCCAAGGCTGCCAGAGCTCAAGGAGCATTTGGACAACGTTCTTGTGACGTTCTCAATGATTCTTGTGGGTCTCTTCTAGCTCAGGATATTCTATGCCAGCTAGTTCTAGCCAGGCAGCAAGGCATCATGCTTCTCTCCCCCCATTTCCAATTCTGATGTCAAGGAGAGAGCTGTAACAAGCTACTTTCAGCAAAGCGGTTTCCCCCTCTGTGAGCTCCTCTGGTAAGGTCCTGTATCACTGATCCTTTCATCATCGCTGCAGTAACACTGCACATATTTATTACAGTTATTTTTAAGATTATTAGGCAGGCAGCAGCTATGCTGACGCAGGAGCCAAAACCACACTTTGCAACCAAAACTACATTTATCTGTTAAAATGAATATTAAAATGCAAATGTATTTGCATAAAGCTACAGTACAAAATATTTCCATTGACAACCAGGTTTGGACAAGCCATAGCACCCACACACTCCTCTGTTCCTGCACTAGCTTTGGGCCGGTGCCTGAATCCAAATACAGCCAGGGCCAAACGTGAGCCTACAAAAATCTTTAAGTCCAACTCCTGGCCCAGAACAGGTCAACCTCAAAATTCTACCACATGCCTGAGAGCACTGTCCACACACCCCTTGAGCTCTGGCAGACTATTTTTTATCTGTAAGACCAAAACCTACTAAGAGACAACATGGACTGACAATGGACAAACTACAGTATAGTTATAGTCATTAACTTTCACTCAGGTTCAGCGTAAAGATTCCGTTCTAGCAATGAATTATTAAAATCCTCGATGTCCTGGCAAGTCGGCAGTTGTTAATGTATTCTTTTAATTATACCAAGATGCAAATTATATAGATAAAGCAGCATGGGTGTGGAAATAATAATAAAAAAAAAAATCAAGAGAACCTGGAGAACTGCAGCCAGTTCCAGAACTATTCTGCAGCTCTGCTTCCTCAGTACACGTGGTAATTAAGTCAGCCCTAAACACCAGGAAAAACACAAAAACAACCAAGTATGAGCTGCTCCTCAGCAAGCTTCCCACCACAGGGGGCTGAATGCTTGGGACACTCTCTCCAGCTGCCCAGACTTCCCTGAACCCAGCTCAGCCTCAGCCTCTGGGCACCCAGAGGAGCCTGGCACAGATAGGGGGAAGGAGATACGATCCCAAACCCCAGACTTCCCTGGATTTTTCAAACATGCAGGGACCCAGCCAGTGCTGAGCAGCCTAATCTTGGAGTCTAATCTCTGCGTTTAACCAGAGCAGGAAGTACTAAGCCATGCTCTTTCCAACGAACCAGTGGGCAACAGATGGAGAAGGAGAGACTAGACATGGAAGTTAACAATACATCCCTCAAGATGTGCAGATACTCCACTGATGTGCAAAACTGGGCCATGGGTTCTGAGCCAGACCAACCTGTGTGCCAGGCACAGCTAGCAGGCACTGACATAGATCTTGGAAGCAAGATTAATATGCAAAGAAAACCGAAACTGGATTTTTCTAAGGCTTTCAGGAAAACTATAATAGAATACCTTAGCAGAGTAGGGAAACTACAACCACCTTCTAGTCCACCTGTGTGATCACATCAGGACTGACCAGAAGTTAAACCTGTTCAGGACACTGTCCAAATTCCTCTGAAACACTGACAGCCATGGGGCCTGGGTGATGAGGATTTGCTAAAGTCCAGCTATCCCTCTCACAAGCCTACTGTCTAACTACTGAGTTAGAAATGAAGATTTTAATTCAGAAAGCAAAGGAAAGTATTTTTTCTATTATTACTCAGATTTGGACTGCAACAAAGTTTTCACTACAGTAAGTCCTCTTTCAAGAAGTTGGGTATAGTTGATACTTAAAGTGGTTCTGACATTATTTATATCTACATTCTGTTCCTGCTGCTTTTCTTTTTCAAACAGACTAACCGATCACAAAATACAAAATGAAATACATTGGCTGATTTTCTGTGTTTAGAGATCATTCAATCACACAGCTAAGATTCCTGGAGAACCAGATGCAGTTCCCTTGCTCTGGAAAAGCCAAAACCAAAGAACCCAGCAGCCTGTGCACTGTAACTGGGAGGCCCAAGCTGTGCAGAATACAGACCAAACATGCAAAATTTGTATTTTAGAGATTCATCTGGTATTGTATATAATATCATCTAAACATTCATTTTGAGCTTAAGTGGTACTCATCTCTTAAGTAAATAAAACAGAACACATATACCAAACTGATTAGGGATGATGAAGAATGATCTTAATTCAGTCAAGCTGAGCATAATGTGGCACTGTAGAGGTGTTGATGCAGAATGCCAGTTGAGCTCACCCAAAAATATCTACTGTGAACGGAACTTGCTGAACTAATTAACTGATACCTGAACTACTTTTATTCACTGTCTCTCTGGTTACCAGGATCTATATATACACACTTACTACTATGGGACTGGAGGCAGCGACCACCAGCATTGTGCTTCCCTCTGCCCCTACACACAGGGCTGGCACTCCTTTCTCTAAGGAAACTAATGTTAAGAGGCAGACATATGAAAAAAAAATTTCCTAACTCCCTAACTTCACAACGCTTTTCACCACCCACCAGGTTAGCCTCAAAACATATATAACTTCAGAGGAAAAATGAAGTTAGTTGCCTGAGTACTTCCAGCATGAAAACCAAGTTCTGCTCTCCTGGCTTTATTAAAAACAAAAAGTAAAAATAAAACCAACCTGCACAGACACACATTGGAAGCTGCAAGTAATTTGAGAGTTAGAAAAAAGAAGAATTTTTAGCCTGCAGTGCCAGTTGAAATGGTATCACAGAACTAATAGAGAAAAGCACATCAGGGATTTGATCATGTGAGAAAAACTAGGCTTCGATTAATTTTAAACAGCTGATATACATTATAGCTCATTTAGATTCAGAACTGCTAGAGTAGTCCTAGTGAAGAAAAAACATCACCCATGCTTCATGTGCCAAAATCCTGAAAACCACAACAGAGGACAGACACAGAATGGATTGAGAGCAGCTCTGGAGAAGACTTGGGGATGTTAGTGGATGAGAAGCTCAACAGAAACGTGCATCTGCAACCCCGAACACCTCCCCTGTGCCCCCCATGGTGAGCAGCAGGGGAGGGGAGGATTCTGCCCCCCTCAAGTGATGTGGGCCTGATATTCCTGAGTCTGAGAGATTTTAGCTTGCTAGCAGTTGCTAACTTTTCCCAAGGGAAAAATATCTCAAGAAAGCTTCTTCTCAAAACAGTCTTGACAAACAACTGTCCATTCTCAAAACAATCTTTTCTCCAGGTAGTGTTTCACCTTTCTAGTTCTGTTTCTCTAGTTTAACCAATGGGATTAGAGAGGTGTTGTTCCTATTCGCCAATCATGTTTAGTCTGTAGCAGAACACCTTATAAAAAGTATCAAGAATTAGACAATAAAGCCTTCTCTATGCTCTTTACCTTCTGAAAATATTTGGAGTCTCATTCATTTCTCGTGTCCTACAATGACAAAGTGAGACCCCACTTACAGACCAGCCTCCCACCCTGGGGGAACCTGACATCAGGAGGACACGAAGGTGTCAGAGCAAGTCCAGAGGAGGTCACAGAGATATCCTAAGGGCTGGAGCTGCTCTGCTCTGGATCCAGGCTGGGACAGCTACAGGTGCTCAGCCTGGGAAAAAAAAAAAAGGCTCCAGGAAGACTTTAGAGCCCCTTTCAGCACCAAAAGGGGCTCCAAGAGAGCTGGAGAGGGACTTTGGACAAGGACTCAGAGTGACAGGACAAGGGAGAATGGCTTCCCACTGCCAGAGGGCAGGGTTAGATGGGATTTTGGGAAGGAATTCTTGGCTGTGGGGGTGCTCAGGCCCTGGCACAGGTTGCCCAGAGCAGCTGTGGCTGTCCCCACCCTGGAAGTGTCCAAGGCCAGGCTGGATGGGGTCTGGAGCAACCTGAGACAGTGGCAGGTGTCCCTGCTCATGGCAGGGGGTGGAACAAGATGAGCTTTTAGGTCCCTTCCATCCCAGACCACTCTACGATCCCGGATCCCCTGTTATTGTTTGCAGCATGTCAGATTGCACAACATAGCACAGTGTCAGCTGTGCTTCTTCCCACTGCAGGTTGTGCCAAGCAGCTTTAAACACACCCTCTATCAGCTTGAACATTTGTTGAAGCTTGAAAACTTGCTCTTCAAACTTGCTTCTTAGCCTCCTGATGAACTGCCCTTCCCAGACACTGACAACTTCCCTAACAAGTTCCAATATCTTTGTACCTCTCTAAACACCAAAGGTTTCACACATAAATTGTTGCACTTCTATGCTGAAGTGCATGTTTTCTCTTAAACATTTCCAATTGCTGATTGTGCGAAAAAGGAGAGAACTACAGAACCTCATAAGTAGCAAGAAGGTGACAAGCCTCCTTGGACATGTCCAGTTTTTAACACAGATCAGACTCTTGAGTCCTGCTAAAAGAATTCCTGGAACTAACTCCAGTGATCTGTACATTTGTAGTATCTTCCCAATAGGCTTAATTTTCCCTTGCTCTGGAATAATGTCATTTTTATCAACCAGGAAGACTGAGAACTCCAAGAGTGACTAAGAACTCTGTGCACGGAAGCAAGTTTTGATCTCCCTCATATCCCAGCACCTCTTCCTCCCAAATATGCTGTAGCCAAAAGTGACAAAAGCAACAGTGACTGGGACAGCAAAAGTCAATGAAGGACAAAGGCTTAACCTGTGTGAATACTATTTAGCACATGGTTTCATTGAACACTTGGGAGCAGAGACTAAGGG
>WBMY01001266.1:33823-109833 GCA_013397315.1 Donacobius atricapilla
TGTGGGCCTGATATTCCTGAGTCTGAGAGATTTTAGCTTGCTAGCAGTTGCTAACTTTTCCCAAGGGAAAAATATCTCAAGAAAGCTTCTTCTCAAAACAGTCTTGACAAACAACTGTCCATTCTCAAAACAATCTTTTCTCCAGGTAGTGTTTCACCTTTCTAGTTCTGTTTCTCTAGTTTAACCAATGGGATTAGAGAGGTGTTGTTCCTATTCGCCAATCATGTTTAGTCTGTAGCAGAACACCTTATAAAAAGTATCAAGAATTAGACAATAAAGCCTTCTCTATGCTCTTTACCTTCTGAAAATATTTGGAGTCTCATTCATTTCTCGTGTCCTACAATGACAAAGTGAGACCCCACTTACAGACCAGCCTCCCACCCTGGGGGAACCTGACATCAGGAGGACACGAAGGTGTCAGAGCAAGTCCAGAGGAGGTCACAGAGATATCCTAAGGGCTGGAGCTGCTCTGCTCTGGATCCAGGCTGGGACAGCTACAGGTGCTCAGCCTGGGAAAAAAAAAAAAGGCTCCAGGAAGACTTTAGAGCCCCTTTCAGCACCAAAAGGGGCTCCAAGAGAGCTGGAGAGGGACTTTGGACAAGGACTCAGAGTGACAGGACAAGGGAGAATGGCTTCCCACTGCCAGAGGGCAGGGTTAGATGGGATTTTGGGAAGGAATTCTTGGCTGTGGGGGTGCTCAGGCCCTGGCACAGGTTGCCCAGAGCAGCTGTGGCTGTCCCCACCCTGGAAGTGTCCAAGGCCAGGCTGGATGGGGTCTGGAGCAACCTGAGACAGTGGCAGGTGTCCCTGCTCATGGCAGGGGGTGGAACAAGATGAGCTTTTAGGTCCCTTCCATCCCAGACCACTCTACGATCCCGGATCCCCTGTTATTGTTTGCAGCATGTCAGATTGCACAACATAGCACAGTGTCAGCTGTGCTTCTTCCCACTGCAGGTTGTGCCAAGCAGCTTTAAACACACCCTCTATCAGCTTGAACATTTGTTGAAGCTTGAAAACTTGCTCTTCAAACTTGCTTCTTAGCCTCCTGATGAACTGCCCTTCCCAGACACTGACAACTTCCCTAACAAGTTCCAATATCTTTGTACCTCTCTAAACACCAAAGGTTTCACACATAAATTGTTGCACTTCTATGCTGAAGTGCATGTTTTCTCTTAAACATTTCCAATTGCTGATTGTGCGAAAAAGGAGAGAACTACAGAACCTCATAAGTAGCAAGAAGGTGACAAGCCTCCTTGGACATGTCCAGTTTTTAACACAGATCAGACTCTTGAGTCCTGCTAAAAGAATTCCTGGAACTAACTCCAGTGATCTGTACATTTGTAGTATCTTCCCAATAGGCTTAATTTTCCCTTGCTCTGGAATAATGTCATTTTTATCAACCAGGAAGACTGAGAACTCCAAGAGTGACTAAGAACTCTGTGCACGGAAGCAAGTTTTGATCTCCCTCATATCCCAGCACCTCTTCCTCCCAAATATGCTGTAGCCAAAAGTGACAAAAGCAACAGTGACTGGGACAGCAAAAGTCAATGAAGGACAAAGGCTTAACCTGTGTGAATACTATTTAGCACATGGTTTCATTGAACACTTGGGAGCAGAGACTAAGGGTGACTCTGAATTGCATTGTGGGATTTCTTTAGAAAAACAATGGCAGCAAATGTCACGGGGAGTCCACAATGGTTTAACTGAGGGAAAAGGAGAGAATCACTCAGTTGCACAGCAGTAGCGGGATGCAGAGGAAACCAGAAGTACCACAACATAGCTGAGGCTGCTGCTTGAAGGAAAACTTCCGAGTACAATCCTAAAAGAAAATGTCCTAAAGCCTAACTTGAAAGAACTCAGTTCTGGCCTGAAAGGCATTAATAACTGACTTACTAACTACAACCTGCCCGTACTCCACCCTCCTCTCACTTGTTGCCATCACAAGAGTAGGGCAAGACAAGCATGGAACTGCGTCCTGGGACCCCGGCACATGGAGCCTCCGGGGCCACACTCTCGCCGCTGCCCCCGAGAGAGCCAGGCACCACTGCCGGGGCCGCTCCGCCCGCAGCGCTCCGGGCTCCGTGCGAACATCCCGCGGACAAAATCACAGAACCAATTAGGTTAGAAAAGACCTCCAAGATCACTGAGCCCAACCTATGACCAAATACCACCTTGTCAATCACACCACAGCACTGAGTGCCACGTCCAGTCGTTCCTTGAACACCTCCAGGCACCGGGACACCACCACCTGCCTAGGCAGCCCCTTCCAACGTCTAATCACCCTTTCTGTGAAGAAATTCCCGCACGTGTCGAACCTGAACCTCCACCGGCACAGCTTAAGACTATGTCCTCTTGTCTTATCGCTTGTTATCTGGGAACAGAGCCCGATCCCCATCTGGCTTACCCCCTCCTGTCAGGGAGTTACAGAGAGAGAAATAAGGACACCGAGCCCCGAGCCCTGCCGACCGTTCAGCCCGGGCCTCGAACCGTCGGCGTCGCCGGGACCCAGGGCCTGCACCGCCCTCCCCCGCCAGGCCAAGACCCCCGCACAGCCCCACCGCCCGTCCGGCCCCGCAGCCCCACAGCGCTCACTCACAGCCCCGTGGTGCCGGCGGGCAGCGGCGGAATCCTCCGCGGGCCCGGCCCGCTGGGCAGGCGCTGCCGGCTGCAGTCCAGCAGGCCGCGGCGGCACGAGCAGGNGCCGGGGACAGCGCCGGGGACAGCGCCGGCACCCGGAGCGCCGCGGCGGCCTGCGGGCAGCGAGGAGCCGAGGCCGCCACAAGCCGCTCCCCACCCACCACTTCCGTTTGGAGGCGTTAAGGGCGGGGCCAGGAGGGGTGGGGCGAGCACAAGCCCCACCCAGTCCCAATGACGACCTCGTGTAGACGGTGAGGGCGGATTGTTTCAGGAGCTTCGTTTCGTCCGTTTGCAGCATCGGCTTGTTCTGTCTATGGGTGTCGGTGTTTGCAGGGAGGGGTCAGCTGACCCACTGTTGTCCCTTCCAAGATGACCCATTCTGTGATTCTGTGTCCCCACGAACCAGGTGCTGCCACCAGGGTGTCACCCTGTTCCTGGGCTGTGGGTGCAGTGCACTTGTGCTGACTTGTCCTCTCATAGACACCTCACAGGTGTCCCTAAGGCTGTGCGGGTCCACCAGCACCATGGCCTGTGCTCCCATAGCCGGCATGAGGGCAAACAGACCTGCAGGGCTTCACCTGGATCACACCCAGGCATTGCCAGCGCCCAGCCTGGTTAGCAACACCAGACCAAACCACTGGCTGTGCGCCCAGCACTGTGTGCCCTCTGCAGCCCCTCCATCCCATTCACGTCCTGCTGGGGGTCTCAGGCTGCCCCCTACCCCACTGCCATGGCCATGGCTTTCAGGTTGGCCAAGGTCACTGAATCATTTGGGTTGGAGAAGACCTCCTAGATCATCTAGTCTAATTTATTACTGAATACCACCTTGTCATGGCACTAAGTGACACATCCAGTTGTTCCTTAAACACGTCCATGGATGGTGACTCCCTGAGCAGCCCGTTCCAACGTTTAATTACCTTTACCGTGAAGAAATTCTTCTTAATGTCCCATCTAAACCTCCTCTGGAACAGCTTGAGCCCATTTCCTCTTGTCCTGTCATGTCTTCCCTAGAAGCAGAGCCTGGCCTGTGCTACACCCTCGTCTTAGGGAGTTATACAGAGTGAGAGGGTCCTCGTTGAGTATCCTTTTCTCTAGGCTAAACAACCCCAACTTCCACAGCTGGTCCTCACTGGACATTTGCTCCAGTCCCTTCGGCAGCTTCACTGCCCTTCTCTGGTTTCAGGTCTCTGGAGAGCAGGACCACAGGAACCTAGCAGGTGCACCCAGGATATGGTGGCAGCTAACAGTAGGTCTGAGAGGCCTGACTGGTCTCAGTGCCTGTGGTGGTAGGAACACAGGGCATCGTTCATGCTGTTCAGTCCCTGACACCTCATGGTCCTGGCCCCATCTAAGAAGGGACATGTGCTCGGCTCTCCTGGGGCATGGCTGCCCCCCACTGCTGGCCTGGGGTGGACCAGGCACAGCCATGGTGCCCCTCAACACAACCCCACAACCCGTGGCAGACCTGGTCCACCCAGTCAGTGTGGGGCTGCTGCAGCCTCCATCCAGAGCAGGCTCAGGAGAAAACATTCCCTCTGCCCTCGAGTCGGGATCTGCAGCTCGCTGCTGCTCCAGAGCAGGGCAAGCTGGTGCTGGAGCTCGCAGTACCCCTGCTCCTGGGCCAGTCTCAGCCTCCTGGGTGACTACCGCATGGCTGGACAGCAGCCAGGTTCTGCTGCAGATGGGTCTGGTTGTGTGAGGAAGGTGGAGGGAGCTGCACACATCCCTGCTTCCCAGAGTGGCTCAGGGCACGGCTTCTGATGGCTGCAGAAACTGGAATTGGATACTGATGGCAGGTGGAAGGAGATTCCCACAGAGCAGTGAGGCTGAACTGCCCTGCCTGCTGCTGCTGCCACGTAGGCAAGGATATAAAGCTGTTAGAGTGTCCAAATGAGGGCTATGAAGGTGGTGCAGGGTCTGGAGGGGTCATAAGGAATGGCTGAGATCACCTGGTTTGTTCAGCCCAGAGAAGAGCCGGAGGCCAGACCTCATTAGCATCTGCTGCGGTTTCCTCCCAAGGCCAGCAGAGGTGCAGCTCCAATCTCTGTTCCCTGTGACCAGTGACGGCACCCAAGGAAATGTCTGGAGCTTTGCAGGGACAGTTAGAATGGGCATTAGGAAAAGGTTCTTCCAGAGGGTGGTCGGGCACTGAACAGGCTCTCCAGGGAATGGTCACAGCCCCAAGGCTGCCAGAGCTCAAGGAGTGTTAGGACAACACTCTCAGGCAAAGGATGGGATTTTGGGGTGCCCTGTTCAGGGCCAGGAGTTAGAATCGATGATCCTTGAGGGTCCCTTCCAACTCAGGATATTTTTTATGATCTGTGCATAAAGGGCCGAGCAAGGACAGGGAAGATGCCAGGTGGGAATCTGCTGCCTGCATCAGGGTGGCCACTGACAGTGCTGTCTCCAGCTGTCCAGGGCCTCAGGCTCAGAGGAGATCAATCAGGAGAACCTGCTCAGACAAAGTCCAGGGCAGCACCACAGGTCTCTCCAAGAACAGTTCCCAGTGCAATTTGCATTTATAAGATTATTGCCATGGCTGCAGAAATTTGCATATTAATAGAAGCTGGTCTTAATTGCTGTGCTGCTCCTAATGTTTTGGAGCAGAAAGGAGCCTGCTGTGATTCATCAAACTACAATTGCCACTGCTGGGGGCCCTGTCTTCTCAACCAATTTCCTTAAAACTCTCTCTCCTGCTCCCTCTGCCAGTCCCAGTCCAGCACAGCTCCAAGATCTGTGCAGCTGTCCATAGTATCCATTTAGACGTGACATCCCTCTGAGGGTCCTCTGGGATGATGCCTCTGGAATCCATTTGCCCATGCAGGGCTAGTGCTATACACAGAACACTTCCTGTGTGCCCGGGACTGCCCACAGGTGTTTCAAAGCCCAGCCCTGCTGACCGTGCTAAAGTGGGCACAAGCCCTTGCAGAGCAGGAAGCAGTGGCACACCTGGGGTACAGCTGAAACAACCCTGCTGGAGGTAATTCCAGCCCAGCCATAAGTGTCAGTGTGGTTTAAAATGGAAGAGGCACCCAATCCCTTTCCTGTCCCTGGCTGGGACAAGACGGATGGAGTGGTCAGGGACTTGCCATGGAAGGACTTGAACATCTCCCTAAGATGAGGAGTCTCCCTGCTCCCCAGCACAGGATCCCTAGGATAGGTGCAGGAGACTATGCTGCAGCCTAGCCCTGCTCATCCTCCTCGGGCCACTCTCCTCTCCCAGCACCTGGACTGCTTCCCTGAAAATTCCGAGGGGAAGCCTGGGATCCTGCTACAGCAGCCCCTTGCCAGGAGCATCGCTGGCCTGGGCATGCCTTCCCGGCTAGGTGGCAATGCAGACTCAGCTCACCCCATTGCTGTCTGCAGCCTCCACAGTGGGTCCTCCACGACGGGATGCTTCCCAGGCTCCAGCCCAGCACGGTTCCCTCGCACCCGGCAGCAGCGTGGGAAGGCTCAGACTGCGCTGGAGCTGACTCTTCGCCACTGGATGGCACACGAGCCCCAGCAGAGGAGCCGGGTGGCCTTGGGGGCCGAGCAAACCGCTGTCGGCTGCGGGCGGCGGGCTCCGGAGCACGCTGAGAGGTGCGGGGGAGCGCCAGGAGGTGCTGGGCTCCCAGCCCCTCAGGTCCGCTCCCTCCACGCCGCCCTCGGGACTGTCGATGGCTGTGTCGGAGCGGAACTCTGACCTTAGCTGAACAGTATTTGTCCCACCTCCGGCTGGGCGTCCAGCCACTCCTCAAGAGCACACAGTTTTCTTCCTGACCAGCTCTCCCTCCAGATAAGGGTGAGCTTACCTCCCTGCTCCTCTCAGGCTGGAAATTCAGGGAGGTTTTTTAATCTGCTGGCTTTGATGAGCACGGGTTGAAATGAGCTATTTAATATTGTTCTTTGTGCCAATGACACTGCTGGAGGGCCAAGGGTGCCAGCCCAGCGAAGAACTCACCATAAAAACTTCTCTCCCTCAAATCCCTGACCAGCCACTTTTCTATCTGCCCCTGTTGCCCTCTCAGCCCTCATCAGCACAGAGGTACCTCTGCATCCCTTTCTTCACTGGGACACCTCCACCATCATCCAGGCAGTGCAGGGTGGCCTTATGCTGTGGGATGCCCAATGGGTGCTGGAATGGGGCCGTGCCAGACTGCTCAGGCTATATGTGGCTCCCCTGTGGGGCCACCCTGCTCCAGCTTCTCCCTGGTGCTGCCACCTCATCAGCTGTGCCGCAGGTCCCTGTGGCCCGGATGTGCCCAGGAAAGTGAGCGGACAGCCAGAGGAACGGATAGGTTGTCTCTCTGCTGCCCTTGGCCCCATTGTTCTCCCACTGTGTCAACAGGAGCTGGAAGAGGAAACAAGGGCTAAGAAGATGCCAAGACCCCTGCTGCTTAGGGAAAGATAAGGAGGGAGGGGGCATTTACAGACTGTCCAGGGGTGGTGGATGCAGGAGGTTCCCCTGTGGTGCAGGAGAAGGACAGCATTGTGTCCCCAGACAGCTTTCTGTGTACCATGCTGAGTGTGGGCAGTGTCTGGAGATGCATGGGATGCTCAGGTGGTGGTTCAAGCCAGACATTAAAAAAGATGGAAGTGATTTGCCTGTGAAGCTTTGGAGAGGGCTGGCACTGAGGAGGACTCCATCACCCACAGACCCTCCTCACGGCACAGAGACAGCTGGGCACTGGCTGGGCATCCTGGGACGTTCCTGTATCCTCCAGTCTGTTCCCAGGGTTGTCTGCACCATCCCAGAGCCCTGAGGGGTGGGATGCAAATGGGCCATCCTGGCTGTGTCTGCCCATGGCCCCAGTATCCAGGTCACTGCACTTCCTAGGAGGAAGGGAGCACACATGGGAGACACTCCCACTGCTGCAGTCTCCTTTCTGGCTCCCAGTCCATGGGTTTGGTGACCACCACTCTGCAGCTCCTGATGGGCAGCAACCGAGGAGCTGCTGTGCCAGTGTTCTGGACCTCTCCGAGTGCAGCACCTGCACGTCTTTGCAGACACCCACTCTTTGTCTGGGAAACAGAGCCAAGCCTTAGCACTTGCAGCCATGCATGCTGGAGCCAAGCACTGGTGCCTTGTCCAGTCCTGCAGGTTTGCAGTCGTGTCTGCTCACACGACTTCACATTCACAATGTTGTCAAAAGCCCCCAACACCCCCACAGCCTTCCGGCTGCCCCGAATCCACACCCTCCCGGTCATCAAGTGCTTCCCAGGAACATTAAGGAGATCTCCAGGCCTGTTTTTCAGGGAAATCACTGCAACACAATAGCATCTTCAGCTGGAGCCTGGCTTGGCTCCACTGACATGTGGGCAACACCTTAGAGCCCTTCCTCTCCCTCCCAGCAGTTTGTTTTGTTTCCTTCAACTTTTATAGGTCAACTGGAGTCAAGAGAGCTAATGAGCGGGAGCATGGCCCCAGGAAACTCCCAGGCTCTTATGGATTAGAGACAGGGTGGGATGGAGATGGGGAATGCTCCAACAGCACACAGCTGACTTGGGAATCCCTGCATTTCAAGGGTGGTGCATGTCCAGTTCAAAGATGATGGAATTGACTTGTGGTGAAAGTGAAAGGTGAAGGTCTTCATGGAGAAAGTCTATGAGAAAAAAATGCAGGAACCAACCTGCACATCTGTTCTGTAGTGTGGAAAAGTGCCGAATTGCGGCAAGGAGACTGTGACCTCTCCAGCATCTCTGGTAGACCACTGGGTGTGCCCAGTTCAGGGGGAGGTGAAATGTGAAAGCCAACTCCTGGTCCCCTGCTGCCTGTAGGTCCCACTCAGAGGACACAGGGATCAGGCTCAGGAGCCACAGCCACGCAGCAAGTGAGCACCAGTGTGAGCACGAGGCCTTCACCTGCCACCCATCTGCCCTGCAGCCGCAGCACCTCCCAGCACTGCTGTGGCAGGAGCTGCTGGAGCCAGCGTGGGATCCAAAGAGCGCACCAACGTCAGAGCCAGGACAAAGGCTGGCAGGACATGGAGAGGTGTGAAAGGCAAAATGCTGTCACATGTGCCTGATCCACGTGACTGCCAGCGCAGGATGTCGTCCACACTGTCTGCCCGGTGCTCTGCACTGGCAACACATGGGGGGCCAGAACGGGCATATCTCCCACCATGCACGTCTCCTGAAGCAAGAACAGAAGCAGGAAGAAACATCCATTCCTGTGGCTACTGAGTACCTGGGACATGCTGTGTGGAGTGTCCCAAGACAATCCCAGTCTCCTGGCATGACCGTGCCCGTCCCTGGTGGGGTGCAGGGCTGAGGGGGTGCGTGTGAGGTGCCCATGCACCCCTGCCAGGGCATCGCCTTTCAGGGGGCTTTGTCCACACCATCACTAATAATATCAAGGTGTTCTGCCAAGTTCCTTCCAGCAAACCTATGACTTCATTCAAAGTGACAGGGGACCTGATTTATTATACTAACGAGCCAGCGATAAATAAACATGACCTGAGAGAATCCCAATCCCACAATTCCATTCTTGTTCAGCTCCTTGGGGGAGATGAAAGGTTTCCTACAATTTCTCAGTGCAACACAGAATCTCCCTTACTTGATCTGCCAAAGCTTTCTCCTGCTGTCGAGCCTGGTATTTGATTGAATTGACAGAAGCAGCTTATTAATTGTACTAATGAGGGGCTCAGCAATATGGAGCGGTGGAGAGAGTCCAGTGTGGCTAATAAAATGCTCAAAGCTGAGCAGAGCATAAGGTCACCGTGTTGCCAGGCTACTGGCTAAGCTGCCTGGAAAACGAATATGTGAACCAGTAGGTGACTCTGGGAAAAATATTGCTCCAGAACTCACATAATTAATAGGACAGTGATGCTTTATTTTCTTAGGAAGAACATAGAGCAGGGAGGGTGTGAGTGCACAGGCATTGCAACTGAGTGGCTGGGGTGGCTGGGGGCTGGGGGAGCTATGCTGGGGGTGGGATAACAGGCTCTCCTCCTCTCCTGGCCTTTGCCCGGCAGCCATTTACTCCTTCTCACAAAAATGCAGGAGCTCAGAGCTGGGCTCCAGGAGAGGCCTGAGGAAGGTATCCACACTGTGACAGTTTGGTGTGGCCCAAAGGGAGATTTTGGATATCTGGTAACAATAAGGGAACTGCCCCGTGTTTGACCTGAGCTAGTTCCTCAAATACCACTGCAGGGAGAGATAAACAAGGCTAATTAGAACTAACGATAACTGTAAATTTGGCAGGGGGATGTTCTCGGGATCTCTGATCTCTTGAGACAGTAATTCCCACTGGGAGTTTACCACACAGCCCCCAAGGGTTTATAGCAATAAACAGGAATATTTTTGCTCTACTAGGAAGGAAAAAGGAAAAGAAAGGGACAAATACTGATCTTAATCTCTTTATTTGCAACTAGTTTTGTAGCTCCCATTCAAGTTCTCCAAATTGCACCTCACCAGGGGAGCTTATTCCCATACCAGACTGTTATCTAAGCAAAGCCCTGGAGCATGAGCGTCTGCCTAAAGCAAACACTGGAAAAAGGTCATTAATCTTTCAGGCTTGTGTGTGGGACTTGCAGCTGTGGCACTGGGGGCTCCCATGTGCCCTCTGTGCTGTCTGTGAGGCTTCCTGGGCTGCCAGCTCTGTGCTGGGAAATGTCAGTGGCGTTCCTGTACACAGAGGGATCTCTGGGGTCCTGCAGTGTCCCCCCAGCACAGAGCTGCAGGCCACTATACCATGTACTGAGTGAGCACTGACATTTTCCCGACTCTATCGGCAGGA
This sequence comes from Donacobius atricapilla, assembly GCA_013397315.1. Taxonomy (NCBI): domain Eukaryota; kingdom Metazoa; phylum Chordata; class Aves; order Passeriformes; family Mimidae; genus Donacobius; species Donacobius atricapilla. The sequence continues at coordinate 44,181 of WBMY01001266.1, forward strand.
ACAGCCTTTCAATCTGCCATCACGTGGGCTGGGATTGCCTTTGGGAGAGACGGGTTGATGTAGCTGAGGTGGCCACAGAGTGGCCACTGCTGAGACACAGAAAAGACACTCAGACAATTTGGCAGAAAGGTCCCTTACAAAATCCACCACCATAATGTCAGGGGAATGAGGCAACATGATAGAAATGGCTTTGCCTGGAGATAGGATCATGGAAGATTTATCCATCTAAACAGAGGTCCACAGAGCCCTTCTAACTGCTGTGGGTATCTCTGACTGCGTGGAGCTGGACCCTTGCCCTGCACCTGGCCATAGATGGACTCCTGGGGAGCTGCTGGTCACTGCCACACTGTCCTGGGATAAGACAGGTGCTGCTCCCCACGGTGGTGGGGCATTGGGGCAGGCAAGAGCACAGGATACCCCAGACCCACATTCCTGAGGACCTCTTGGCATGTGGCCTGGTGGTAGGGCTCAGACATCACCTGCAAGGTGGTGGAGTAGGAGCTGGCTGGAGGGGCAGGAAGGGAGAAAAGGCAGCCTCTCTCCATGCTGTGCCTCAGCCCTGTGGCTGCTGAACCATGGCTGGAAAGGTGATGGGAAGATGAGAAGTGTGGGGGGAAATGACAGGACACACTCCAATTGCCTGTGTGCTCCCCCTGCCAGACCCAGGCAGGCTCCTTCCTGCTGGCACTTACCTCAGGCTGCAGTCTCAACCCTGGCCCCATGGCTCCCTGTCCCACAGCTTCCTGCCCCATGGCTCTCTGCTCTCCCAAGGGCTCACCAGACCTTCTCTCCCAAAGCCTTTGTTTCCCGTCTCTGGAAGCCAGTGGATCTGAGGCTCAGGTTTCCAAGGGGAAAAACCAATTTCTTCCCCTGCAAATTGCCCCTGTTTTGTTTTGTTTCCCAACTCTTCTCACACAGCCTTGGAAGCTGGGCTGCTGCCACTGGGGCAGCCCACAGGCGCTGTGGTGGCTGTCCCTGGCACCCAGGGCCACCCCAGTTAGTATGTGAGTCCCCTGTGAGCTCTGCAAAACATTCACATGAATGGATGTGGGAGCCAGGTGCCTTTCCCAGAGAGCTGCCTGCACCCTGGGCTCAGCAAGTGCAAGCTGCCCAAGCACAAAGCTGCAGCTTAGCGCAGCCCCCCAAGCCACAGGGTGGGTGGACAGCAGAGTAGTAGAGAGCAGGGCCAGAGTTAAGGTTCCTGGCTCCAGTATCCAGATGGTACACAGCCCCAGCCTCAACATGGCCTCAACTCTGGCTCAGGTGGGATTCTGGTTTTCTTCAGACAGAAATGGGTGATATTAATCCCCTGCTCACCCCAGGGATCCATGCCTGGGGTCACAGCTTCTGAAACCTCATTAAGACCCGTGCAGCATTAGGGATGTACAGAAGTGCAGACTCTGCTCCAAACAGGCTGGTCCATGGATTCTGCCCCATAAGAGGGAGTTTCATCTGAATTCCCCTATGAGGGAAGTGAAACTAAAGATTTCCTGGTGTGAAGGCTCTGCCGGCACTGATGCAGCCTGCTGCCCACTGCCTGGGGTCTCTTGGGCAGGGTGGAGCTCTCCACAGTATCCTGCCCTCACTCCCGCTCCCCCCCGCACTGAGGATACCGAAGGCCCCTCTGCCAAGTTCCTCTGCCTGGCTCCTCTTGCCAGCTTGAAATTCACTTGGGAAAAAAATACTTAGACTAACAAATAACAACCCTGGCGTCCAGCCAGTGATTCAAAGGCTCCAAAAACGCAGCCGAAATTTGCAGCTGGCCACACTCCCTGCCGGACTTGGCAGCAGCGCTGGTGTCTGAGCACCTGCCAGGGCCAGGAGCGGCCGCGGCGCCCGCAGCGGAGCGCGCCGAGCCGGCCGCGGGGCATCGTGCGTGCCTTGGCATCGCTGCCGGCCTGCCAAGTGCGGCTGTACCTGTGCCCCGGGCTTTATTCTCACAGAAAGGGATCTTCTGGCTCCCGGGAGCAGCTCTGCCAGGACAAGGAAAATGACCTGGAAAAAAAAAAAAGTTTGCAAACAACACCGCTGCTGTGGGAGGCAGGGTGCACGCCGGAGCTCTCCGCGTTCAACACCGCAGTGCGCTCAGCACTCCCGCACACTGTGGACCCGCGGCCGGCCAGACTGGCCCCCCGCCCCACCCTGGGCAGGCTGGAATCACTGCCCCAGCCAGCTGAGCAGCAGCTCAGCCGGGACCGGTGCGGCTGGGGCGGTGAGGGAGCTGGGGCTGGCGGGGCGGGGGGGTCCGTGTGGTGCAGGGGAGTGAACAGGCGGCTGTGAAAACGCAGCAGAGCCTGGCAGAGGGTCGGGCTCCTGCAGAGAAACACAAACTTTGATAATCTTAAATGACAAGGAGGCAGAGCGGCGCAGGGGAGAGGAGGAGCCGAGCAGGAGGCTGTTGGAAGGGCAGGGCACTGGGCTGCAGCCCCCCTGGCCTCCCCATGCCCAGGAAGGGGTGTCATGTGGAAAGGTAATTGGATCCCGGGATTTACTGAATGATACTGTGGATTATTTCACAACCATCATGTCACAGTGTAATCTTGTTATGGCATTACACAGCCATGTGGATGTGCAGCCCTATTGGGCCCATGGCTGGTGACACACAAAGACCTGCCCAGGATGTACATTTGCTGAGGCTTGAGACAAGACAGCACAGGAGGGGTCATTTAGTCCAGGGTGGCTGGTGGCAGCCGGGACTGGCATTTTCCAAGACACACAAGAGGCTGGGATAGGGTGCCCTGGCTTTGTGGCAGAGAGCTGAGCCCCTGGGTGCAGGAGAAACACTGGCACATGGCAGTGTGGCCATTCCTGCCCTGGTGGCACTAGGGCTGAGATTCTTGCCCCCAGCACGGGCTCCTGGGGCAGAGGCAAGAGGCAGCCACGTAGCTTGGAATGCAGCATAGGTGCTGGGCTGGTTCTGACAGAACTCAGACACTTGGAGGGAAATTCTTCATCCTGGGAGACCTGAGTGAGCCCTTGGCATCCTAGGGGAGCATGGTCAGGGCATCTCACAAGGCAAAGGGGGCTGGGATGCTGCAGGAGACCTGGAAGCAGGGTCTGCAGCTGCCACTAGCCCTACGACAAATATCTGCTGCCAGCCCAGACCACGTGCCTCCCCTCCCACTCCCTACACCACAGCTGGCTGCTTTTCCAAGGCATAACAGAGGCAAATCCCGTCTCTGAGACAGTGAAAACACAGCACACCCCCGCGAGGTGTGTAAGAATAGCAGATGAGCCGGGGTAGGCAAACAGCCTTGACTGCAGTTTCCTGCCACAGGAGCATCAAAATGGAGCTGACGGAATCCCTGTGTCCCTGCACTGGGGCATTTAGAGCCGAACAGGGACTCATCGGTGCAGGGGTCTGAGACCTTGGCCCACCTGGGCTGGTGCCTGAATCCCCGAAGACAGAGGGTGTAAGGAAATTCTGTCATCTTCCTCTTCCTCCTTTTCCCTCCAGTTCAGGACAGGGAAGTGAAAATCACAGGGCAGCATCGAGAGCTGCCACCACCCAAGCCAGGGCACTGGGCACCCTGTGATGAATCATGTTTGGTGCTTGTGCCCTAATGAACTTCCACCCAGAAAGTATTTGTTCCCGGCAGCAACAGGCTTAATCAAAAACAAGCTTTTTGAGTTTTTTTTTGTTTGCACCCAGCTGAAACATGGAAATCTGAAACACTGCAGATCAGCCAACTCTCCCACAGCAGCTTTCCAGGAGGTTAACTTAGAACTGGGATGATAACAAATTATCTGCTAAACACACATGCGGAGGGAGCTCAGTGCCAGTCTGTCTGACTTTTCTTTAGCTGCTCCTGCCCTAAAATTCGAATTTTCTTTGACATTTTTTATCACTCAGTTTTGTTCCTTTAAGCCTGTAAACCAGGGAAAGGGTAGCAGTGCCTTTATCCTAAGATGAAGCATGACCTCCTGCTTTAAAACAAGAGCTGGCTTTATTTATCCTCAAGCTGGGCTTGGGGAATAACAGAAACATTTGTTGTCCCACAAAAGACTGGTTTACCAGCTATAATTAGAGTGATAAGGGCAATTTAGAATGAGCTTATTAGGCACATTTAACCCTATTCTCTGATTATGGAAGATCAGGGATTTGTAACTGGGGTTGTTGCAACTGTTTTCTTCTGATGTTTTTGGAGCCAGCAGGGTGCACCCACTCTGTGCCAGTGTGGCTGTCAAGCCATGGGTGATGGGTCAAAAATCAGTTCATGGGGCACCTGCTCAGTTGAAGAAAAAGTTCTGGCTTGCGCAAAAGACTCATTAAATTGCTTTATGTAACTCCTTCTGCCTGTAGAGCTCAGTCACCATTGTGTGTGCAAACCCAAAACAGCACATGGAGAAGGCAGGACTGAATTTGCCGGTGAGAGCTAGTTTTGATGGACACTTCATAGTGTCCAAACCTTATCTCCAGTGACGTAGACTTGGAAGGCAGGACTTGGGCCCTCTAAATGTATTTTCTTCCCCAAAACAACTTCATTTCTTCTCACCACTATGGACAGCACTATTTCAGAAAGAGAAGAGTGGGACCTGATCTAGTGTGTGGCATCTCTGCCTCATTGTGGGGAGGTGGAATGAAATGATCTGTAAGGTCTCTTCCAGCCTGAATGTTTCTATGATTCTATGATTCTGTGATGACCTGCAGAATGGGCAGAGCAAGTAGGGTGGGTGGGCAGAGTGGGGAAACCATCCTAGGTGGGAGGAGGGTGCTAAAAAGTGGTGGACGTGGCAGTGAAGCAGCAGCTTCCCAAAGACAAACCACCTGCATCCTGACCTGAGCTTTGCTGCTGGCAGGGAATAAAATCCCATCTCCATGGTAGCAAAAGGCAAAGTTCCCAAAAGCTGCTCTGGGGCAAGGGCTGCCTCCAATTTTCAGTGTACTTTGGTGGTGCTGGACTTAGGCCTGTGTTTGTGCAGGGAGGGCACCTGACCCATGTCAGAAAGAGCCGTCTCCAAGCGAGCCAGCCACAGGCACTGCTCCTGGCTCCCTTTTGCCCAGGGTCAGAAACGACGCTGGGTTGGGCCCTGAGAGGGAGCAGAGCCTGCAGGGTGTCCTCCCTGCTCAGAACTGGGACCTGCTCCCTGTCAGCAGCAAGCCTGGGTCGGGGCATGCAGCAGCAGTGAGTTCCTCTCCGGGGATCTTTCCTCCAAACAAGAATGGTCAAACAAAGCCAGGGGGACAGAGGCTTTCCTGACATTGTCAGTCAAGCCTCTTTGGGAACAGAACAAGAAGGGTTTTGGAAAAAGCAGCACAAATACTTATTTACACATGCACACAATAGGTTGTGTACTCACAGTGTGGGATGGGAGCACACTGTGGCCATCCTGCCACTGGGCCCTGCCAGCAAAAGGAAGATGGAAACAGTGACACACTCAGCCATGAAGAAACTGCCAGTGCTGGCTCTCCTGTCTCCCCTGCTCACCTGCCTGCAGCCTGATGATCTGCGGGCTGGGCATTTGAAGAGACAGGCAGCTGCACCGGCTGGGGTGTTGCTGGCAGTGGTGCAGGTAAACCTTTCTCTCTCTTTTCATTATTGATGACCTCTGGGGGGCTATTCTGGGGGAATGTTCAGGTATTGAGCCAGCCCAGAGAGGGAGGATGGGGCTGAATGGTCTCATGCTGCTGCCATCCATGGGGGCAAGAGAGTTTGGGGCACCTGGGGAGGGATGCCAGGGGACAGTCACACAGACTATTGTCGTCCCCTCTGCCTCCCCTTGGCCTCACGATTGGGGTCATGTTGACTGCACAGGCAAAAATGTGACTCCAGAGGTGGTCCTCCTCAGAAAACCAATCTGAACCACCAGGGCTCTGCATTCCCCTTACTGGTGTAGGAGAATGGGAGCATATCTCTGCCTTCCTCATTGCAGCTTCTGCCTTTATTCCCTGGCAGTCTTCCAGATACAGAGCAGCCTAGGCTCTGCAGCGTGGGGATCTGGTGCTGGCCTGGCAGAGGGAGAGGGCTCAGTGCCTTCCCCGAGGATGGAGAGGTGCTCAGCCCCGAGAAGCTGTACACATGGCCCAAGGGTGACCCTCATGGCCCACTCCACAAGTGCCTTCCTTTCTAAGTGCTTGTCATCTTAGCCATCCCCATGCAGATGCACTGACAGTCAGGGCTCCCTGGTGGAGTGGCAGAAGCAGCTCCATGCTGTCCATTAGTTGGGTGTTCAAGCCAGCAAATCCCAGTCATCTGGTACTTGCCAGGCTCCACTTTAAAAATACCTACGGAAAATAATCCTCCAGGCTTGTCAAGGCCAAAGCAATTCTGAGCAGATTTCTGGACAAATACTGGGGTTTGTGTTTTTGTCTGTTTTCACCACACACTTGTCTCAGAACTCACTGCCTCCCCAGTGGGGTCAGGAGGTCCCAATGGCCATCCCAGCCATGTTGTGACTTGAGAGGGGAGTGTCAGGCCAGACAACCACAGTGTGCCATGGGGCAGTAGTGCACGGCCCTGTTTAGAAGCAGGAGTGGCCCAAGAGCAACGGAGGCCATAGCATGTTTGGGAGTGAGGTGTTTCATGCCCAGACCTGTGGCACTCACTCTGGCCAGTGCTCACCCTCTGTTTCAGCCTCCTCCTTCTCCATAACCAGTGCCATCCTGTTCTGTGTATCTCTGGATTACACACATTCATATCCCAAAGCACCAAGTGGGTCTCTCCAGTGATTACCCCCAAGCTGGGAGCACTGAGGCTGGCAGTCACCAGAAGCAGCAGGAATAGATGCTCTGGTGCTGTGGGCAAACCTGTGTGACTGGATGGTGGGACTAGCATGGCCAGGGACTGAGAGACATCTTCACAGGTGTCAGGGTCAGCTGACAAACCCCTTGGGCTCTCAGGCTGCCTGCAGTCCTTCCCTTCCTCTTCAGACCTACAAGAGTGCCCCAAGCTCCCCTGAGATAATGCAGGACCAAAAATGTCAAGTACTACAGAGAGAAGCTTGGCTTTGTGCAATATCCCAAGAAAAGAGCTGCTATAGATGCTGCAAAGGAGAAACAGAACTGGAGCACAGCCTGAAGCTCCAGCTCATCCTTGTGGTGATACTACCCTCAGCTCATTGAAGGTAGCATCCTTCCAGAAGCTGCCCAGTCAACAAACCCATCAGCAGTGGAAACTGATCCTAAAAGATGCACTGTGTGGAGAGGCAGAGGTGCTGAAGCCTGTTTGGAGATCAAGAGACATGGCTATGAATGCCACCAATCTCTTGACAGCCAGGGATCATGCAAAGTGCCTGAAACCAGTAGGAAACAGCCTCTCTGGGCAGGGATACAACAGAGAATGAAATGCAGGTGAGCTAGTGTTATTGACATATGAAGTTATTTGGTGCAGGATATAGTTAAATTATTTGCTGAGCCCCCACCTTTTCCTCCCCACCCCAAGAACAGGAATAGAGTCATTAAAACAGCATGTTCCAGGACAGTGGAGATCCCACGGGAGAGCTGGACACAGCAAGAAGTACACCCACCACCGTGGCCTGTCCCAGTACCCTTGCCTCTTGCCTCAGGGGTCTCAAGCTCTGCCAGAAAGCTTTTGGATAAAGATGATCCCAGTGTCTGGTGTATGTAGCAGAACAGGATCTTGTGCTGGCCAGACGGGTTTGGGTGACCCCAGCTTGAAGACAACAGTGTTGCTGGGATGCAGTTGGGTGTTCATCCAGCAGCATCAGCTCCGTGTTTCCTCCATGGTGATGCTCCATTCTAGTGGGCTGTCACTTCCTGGGCTGATATTCACTCACCAAGCCCCTCGTGCCTGCATGGAAACACCAGCCCCTTCTCCTGCCTGCATGGAGGCACTGGCAGAACTGGCTATAGACCCTAAAGGATGAGTTACCTGCTTGAGTGAGGACTGGTGCTCCCAAGAGACACTTGTCAGGCAGGCAGCACTTGGGAAACAAGGAAAGAGAATGTGGAAAGAACAAGTCACTGCATTGGGAACATATGGGACAGCAATCAGGGAAGGACAGCAGCCCACACACTCCTTGAAGAGAGAGCAGAGACCCTCATGAGTGAGTCCTCAAAGGGCATTGAATTAGTATTGGAAAAAGGACATTGAACAGACTCGCTTTCCTCTGGTCCAGGAATGGAGGTGCAGGAGGAACAGAGATACTATTTCTTGTGCCAGATAAGTTCCTTGGCAAAAGCTGAAGTGTTTGTGCAGGCTGCAGCACGATGGGCCCACTGAACAGAACCAGGGAGCTCTTACCCCAGAGCATGAGGAAGAGGCACAGTGCAAGGGAAAAGGGAGGACTACAGCAATGGTGACATCTCAACTTTTGCCATATGGTCTCCATGTGGTCAAGGATCTCTTATTTCTAGGCAAGCTCTTCAAGGAGAGGATGCTTCTCCTGGCAGCAAAGAGCAGGAATGGCAGCTGCCAGGATGCAGCTGGAGCCAGCACAGCCTTCTCTTTCTTAGGAAGGATGCAGCAAAAACAGATCAAAGCTAATGCAGCAGGCAAAGCTCTCTACAAGGCACAGTTATCCTCTTCCCATCTGGACCAGCAGGACCAGCTGACTTGCTACCACTTGCCTCTGCCACCTCCCCACACCAGCCTCCTCACTCCCTTTCCCCTGGAGCTCACAGGGAGGTGGCAGTCCCTTTTGGTCAGGGCTCCTGAGAAAGACCACAGGAGATTATCCTCTTTCTGCTGGCCTCACATCATCTCATGGCCCAAATCACCGTCTGTCTCACTGCTCACTGGTCACACAGTGCCCCAACAGCCGATTTTGATAATGTATTATCTCTACTGCCACTAGGTAACAAGTATTGGGCTCTTCATGCTGGCAAACACAGATATCTCTGACATGGCCACAAGTGTGAGGATCCAAGGGAGATCTTTGGGGAAACACAACCTTGTTAAGTGCTGGTCTGCATTACTGGGGGACGTGCCTGTGAGCCTGACACAGGCAGCAACAGAGCAGCAATGGGAGTCCAGACAGGTAAAAAGTGTTGACTTAAATGAGCACAGAAATGAACACAACCACAGAGGTCTTCCATGGTGATAGTGGCCATTCTGAACATCTTAGCAGGCCCTTTCTTTCTAAGGCAGACTTCTAAACAGTGACAGAGGCCGTTACACCAATACACCCCTTCAGAGTGTTGTACCTGTATCATCCATGGAGGAGAACTTGCACATTCCACGAGGACAGTGATCTGATGCCTTCTCTTCTGCTTCCACTGTCATGGGGTAAACTCAGAGCCTGGAAGCTTAGTTGAAGTGAAATGTCAATCCAAAAGTTAAGAAAACGCTTTTCAAAAGCCCAGTCAGGAAACTAGGATGGATATCTCAATAGAACAGACTTTCCCAAGAGATTTCCAATAATTCCTGGATTTGGACTCATGTTGTTACTTCTCTTATCAAGCAGGACATGTGTATTCATGACAGATGAGGACTAGACTTCTACATCTGCTAAAGACATTAATTCCAAGAGAAATCAGAACTAATGATTATGTTTTGAGATTACTAGAGGCCTCTGTGTTTACAGTGGAACACAGAAAACCTGAATTTCTACTGCTCTGCTGAGGCCCCTCTTGCATTCTGGAAATGAAATGGTTTGGCTATCCCGGATGTTGATCAGTGTCCACCACAAATGCAGTCAGAAGCAGGACTGTGAGGCTGCTTAGTGTTGCTTTTCAAGGACAGCTTTGTTGCCCAATATCCTGAAATAATATCCTGTTTTCCTCACAAGAAAAAAAAAAATCCTAATAGGATTAATATTAAATCCGTCTTTTAAAGGAGACAAAAATGCAGCAGCACAGAGCAGGAAGGACTCCTTCCCTTTTTGCAGTAAGATGGACAAGCAGTAGGAGCAGCAGGAACAGGAACAGAAGAGGTGTCCTGGAGCTTCTCATTTGTCCTTCCAGCCCATGACTGCTCTGGCACTTCCCTGCACACCTGAGCTCTGCCATCCCCAGTATCTTGTTTTGCACATTACTCTAAAACCCACACGGTGGGGGCACTGCACATCAGTGCCAGATGAAGGACATGCTCTCTGGCTTCATTCACCCCAGCAGTACTGGGTCTCCTCGAAGGAAACTGTCTCACCTGGCATCCACCACAGCACTTCCTACTGCTCGCCCCCTGCAGAGCAGAGCACTCGAGCCTAGGTCGATCTCAACAGCAGAGCCAAGTGGCACTTCGAGTTTGATCCAAAATTGCCCCTTTGAATTGTTATTTATCTTGTCTAAGCAAAACAGAGTGCAGGCCTCTCCCTGCTCAGTCACACATGAACAGATGGATCAAGAGATCCTCCTACCCACTCACTCTTTGGGTTATGGTGTCTCACCTCAGAAGTGGGTGAAAGAGTTGGTTGTAGTCCCTGGCCTTTTATTGAGTGCACCTGGTACATTCAGTGCCTCAACACGCTCAGAGTACACTCGTGACCATGCTTGCTCTGATGGAGGAGCAGTGGTTCCTTTGATATGGAAGTGTTTGCACCTCCCTGCAGCTGCTCCATTTCCATCTGTGGAGTGTCACTGTTTATTTTCTTCTTTCCCTTCCTTGACTCACAGTTGAATGACACCACTATTCTTTTGTCTGTAAAAGAAATTAGAGCATTAGACATGCAACCCCGAAATCAAGTAGCATCATTAGGCTTTGGGATACAGCAGCCAGAGAAAAACATCCCCAGGTAACACTCCCTTTGTTCAGGGCTTGGGACATGCGGGGAGTGGAGAACATGGGATGCACGGCTGCCATAAGCTGGTTTGCATCCAGAGATGAGGAGCTCTGCTTGGCATGGGAACATGCTACCAGCAAGAGCCTCTCCCACACACCGTGGTGCTTGTCACACAGGGCCTGGGACTGTTTTATCCTGCAGAACCAAACTGTGGGTGAAATGGTGAGGGCATCCATCTCCTTCACATCCCAGGGCACAAAGGCCCAGCTGAAATAACTGTGATTCACCACAAATGTCCCCCCTGGCAGTGTGTCCTTACCTTCATGGGAACACAGCTGCCAGTACGGGCTGGCAACGCTAAGAAATGTGGTGAACACAAAAGGACAATCTACAGGGAATGGATTATATTTTTAATGGATTTTTAAGTGCCGATGGGTTTTAATACCGACACTGTACAGCATTCTGCACCTGCAGGGGTCCAAGACTACCGGGGGCAGGGCCAAGTATGCCAGGAATGGGACCAGGACTCCTGGGAGCAGGGTCAGGAACCTCACGAGTGCGGCCAGGACTCTCGGGAGCGTGTCCAGGACCCCCAGGAGGGATGAGGGCCCGGCAGTGAGGGGCAAGGGGACCCCTGCTCCTGCCCCGCGCGTGAAACTCTTGCGCGAGTCACTCCGCGGGACAAGTTCAGGGAAATCCCACGCTGCCGCTGCTCCGGGCAGGGTCATCTGGCCCGGCCTCCTGGCACACCCGGCCCCGATCCCCGTCCCGCCGCCACCGGNTGTGGGAGCCCTTCGTACTCTGGCGGCTCCCGGCCCGGCTTGGAGGTCCTGGGCTGTTCTTGGGCCGGCGAGCACCCCTGTGGTCCGTCGCACGGCCGGTCAGTTCCACACCGGCGTTTCTGGCGGTGTTGGAACCGCCGCTTCGGTCTCCCCCGCCCTGGAACTGAGGGGGGAGCCATGCTTTGTTCCCGCTCCGGTATGGCCGCGTGGTGAGGATCCCACAGTACCCTTGCCCCCGCCGCCCTCGTCCTTCTCTCACTGGCAGTAGCACTCTGGGGTTGCGGTTTTCCCGGCCTCCTTCTCCCGGCGAAGGGTGAGGCTGGGCGGTGGTGGCCTAGCGGGGTCCCAGTTGCGCCGAGGTGGGGGTTCCCTGTGCCGGGGAGCTCCTCGTTCCCCCGGCCAGGCCCCTCAGGCCGCTCCCCCAGCGTGTTTGTGCGGCCGCGCGAGGTAATCTCCGCACCATTTGAGGGTGCTCGATAAACGCTGGGGTGCAGGGCAGAAGTGATCACCGTGTGTCTTTGGCTCTTGATAAGGACAGGGAGGGCCTGGAAGCAGCGTGAGAACCATGTCCTGGGAGTGGGTCTGCGCTATTGGGGTGCACGGGGGTACCCCTCGTCCCCATGGGGAGCACTCCTGCCGCTTTCAGCACCTGGGTGAGCACTGCCATCGGGATGCCGTTCGCACCGGCCTTCAGGTGATTCCTCTTAGCAGGCGCTCAGAGCTGGACCTCGGGCATTGGAGGCTGCTCAGGTGGGTGAGTCACCCAAGCCCTTCAGCAGCCTAAAGGGATGATCCCCTTGCTGGCTTTGCGGGATGGACTGCAGAACCGTTCTCTGGCACCCAAAGGTGCCTTTAGCACTTTTTTCTGCCTTGCTCAAGAAGGAGGTGGTAGTAAGGTCTTGATGGCCCCATACGTGTTTGGGGCATGCGTCCACCCTGCAGTGTGTGAATCACTCAGCCAGCGAGGCATTGTGGTGACCAGCAGCAGAAAACTGGGGCTACTGGAGTTGACTGGTGGCTGCTGATAGCTTACACTCACTAGGTAGCAAGGTGCTGTCAGAACGCTCCTAGAGCCAGCACTTACCAGCTCTGGTTGAAACCTGGTGGCCTCTGGCAGGTGTTTGCTGGCCCCAGGGTGAGATGCTTGGGGAGCTTAGCGGGACTGGGCTCCAGACATGCTGCTGGAATGCTTCACCCAGGGTGGGTGTTGCAGGTCGGGCAGGAGTCCTGCAGCTGAAGGGTGCACAAATATATCGTGAAAGTGAACAGTGCTGGAGGGTTTGAAAGTTGACTCAGGCAAAGGGAATGAGTGTGAACAGGAGTATCAGAAGGAAATTGAATTGTATCTGCAGCAGGAGAGGCGGGATTTGTGTCCTGAAACAGTAAAGGAATGGCCTGAGTGCTGATACCCTACCCTTTAAGGGTGGACCTTTTGCACAATGGTTACTCATGTGCTCCAGCTTTAAGTTTCTTCTGAGGAAAAATACGGGTTTTCTTAGTTGCATCACAAGGAAGCAGGTATGATGATTCTGGGTTTGTGCCTTTCTGTGAGCCTTATGTCTTTTTGTGGTGCACAGGCGTCCCATTTTCATGCTAAGTGAGGTAATTTAGTGCTGTTGGATTCTCCTGGGTGTCTTTGCACTGAGATTTCCTTGGCTGTGTCTGGAAGGAAAGGAGCAGTGCTGAGAAATGGGCCAAGGCAGGGAACAGCTGGGGTGTCCTGGGTGTAAAGAAACTCCCCAAACTCCTGTTATTGCCTTTGTTGTGAAGGAACTTTCTCGGTCTTAGATGAACGCTGGGGTGATGAACCTCCGAATTAATTACAAACAAGTTCTGCTAGATGACAAATCTCCCTGCCCCAAAGTCGTGGGGGTGCCTGTGGCTGTCTCTGTCACCCTTTGGAAGGTGTGAAACATTTTTTCTCTTCCAGGAGGTGTTACCTGGAAAAGGTGTGAATGGTCACACGTGCTTTCTCTTGGCTCCTGTTTGGCACAGTTGGCCTGATTTATCTGGCAGCTAAGGTGGAAAGTACCCAGCGACTTTCATGCTGTCATTTTATATCTCCTTTATGAGGAGTTGAAAAGCTGCACGTAGGCTTGGGAGGTGCATCTCATTAAACCCTGTAGTGCAAATCTATTGTTGCACTTTTATGGCTTTTCCCATTTCCGTCTCTGGAATCAGCCTATAACAGACTTAAGAAAGTGGGAGCCTCTCACCAGTGGTATCGGAATGACTCATGGTGTCCTTAGAGCTGCTGCAGGGTAGTTGTTCTGTAGCCAAGGAAAGTCCATGTGGGGCTGTAGTTAATTACTGAAACCACAATCACCGGAGTGCTACTGGGCCCTTGGTGTGACCTCCTCTCCTGCCTCCATCCCAGTGCTGCCTTGGTCCTGGTTTGAGGGCTGGGTCCTTGGTGTGAGTGTCCCACTTCCATTTGTGTACTCCTGGGTCCTTGGTGTGACTTCCTCTCCCACCTCCACCCTTGTGCTTTTGGGTCCTTGGTGTGTATGTCCCACCTCCATCTTGGTGCTTACTCATCTGTGGTTTGTGGGCTTGAAGGTAGCAATAATGTGGCAGTGGCTGGGATCAAAATTCAGACTCTGGCTCTTAGGGAAGGGACAGTCAGTTCTATTTGATGATGACTGCTGTGGCTTTTTGTGATTTTGCAGCCCCCTGCTTTGCCAAGACTCCCGGAGCTGTCTCTGGCTGGCATTGTGGGTCTCTAATGAAAGAATGCCGATGCTATTCCATGCTACATTTTTCTCATTCTAAGGATTTCCAGGCGGGCACAGGGTGTCCTGGGAGTTCCTGAGCACTGCTGGTGCGGGGAGGATCAACTCTGTGTCCTGGCAGAGCATGACTCCTGCTCAGGGTGTAACCTGGGAAACCCTGTACAGGGGCTTGAGCACCCCCTGTCCCCTCCTGAGACTGGGGATTGGCTGGCAGCTGGTGCTGTGAGAATCCTTTTCCCTAGGGATGGGGCGACAGAGGGGACTCTAGGTGCTATGCTGGGGGCTGAAGCTGATGTGAGCCCAGATTATATGCAAGACCTGCTTGCTTCACATACTGTTCTTGTAACTGGTCTGCAAACCCCTCTGGCTGCAGGGTTTTGGGTTAGAGGGCTCTAGAAGAGCCATGACCACAGCCAGGCTCTGGTGTGGAAATAAGCCAGGCTTTCTCACTTGGGCTTGTTGGTAGCTTGCTTAAGCTTGACTTCATGCTTTCTCACACCAGAAAGATGCTTGGTCCTTATTGAGCGTTGCTGATGCTACCAACCAGGCACAGCAGCCGCAAATGGGAGCTTCTCTGGTGGACACAAATACCTGCTCATCCATCTGGTTGGTTGGCTTCTCCCAAAGCTGCCAACATACTATCCCAAAATCTCACTTTGCAGGGCAGCTTGCAGCCTTTCATGCCCTGTGCCATGCTGGGAGCGTTTGGTGGGGCTGAGGGGTTGTGTCCACCAGAGAGACCAATTGTGAGTGTCCAGGAAAAGTCCGTGGTTGTGCCTGGTGGCGTGAGCGGGATGATCTGTGCCTCTGCGAGCTGAGGCTCGTGCTGCCAGTGGAGGAGCTGGAGGAGGGCAGCTGCCAATGCTGTGCCCCATGGCGTCTGTCTGTCTGCGCGCTGGTGTTGGCTCACCAGGCCGGCAGACCGGGGCATGTCTGGGAGCGTGTTGGCCGTCCCTGGTGGGAAGAAGCGCTGAGTGAGCTGGGCTGCTCTTGGCCAAAACCTTGAGCTTGCCTGTGCGGGCTGCTGGCCTTGAGCAAGCCCTGCCTGTGCTGCTGACCTTGGCTCACCCCAGCAGCAAAGGCTGGGGCTGAGCAGGGCCTCAATTGACTATTGTCCTGGTGCAGAGCCCTTGGAAGCGCTGGGGAGTCACGTAGGCCATGTGCTGCCAGGTTAAACCCCGGCTGTGGGTGCCTGCTGGAATTAGAGCTCTGTGCATAATGCTCTAAACCTGCTTAAAACTGATGAAAGTGGTATCTCAACTCCTGACAATCTTTATTTCATCTTACTTCGGGCCAGAAAAAGGCCAGATTTGAAACTATAGAGTGTTATTGGCTGTGAACAACTGGTGATTGCCAGCCCCTTCATTTCCCCAGCAAAAGATCTCAGTTTAGTTTCAGGGATCAGAAGGGATATTGGGCACCTGCCAGCTCCCCATGTTGGGCAAATGGGCCATGGATGTTTATGGCCCTGTGCTGAGCACTGGAAGAGCCTCTTGTGGTGAGCTGGGCTTGGGAGGTTGTGCTGGGAGGCGTGAATGTGGCTAATCCTTTGGCTGATTCTGTGGGCTGGGCTGATGAGAACAGCATCCCCTTTTCTGCTGGGGGCTTGAGGGAAGAGCTTCCTCGGAGGAGTGCCATCTGTGCTGCTAGCAAGGGGCAGCTTTGTGCCCATCCTGCCTGGCCTAGGTGTTTCAGTGTTGGCATTCCCAGGCCAAAGGCTGGGCCCAGCTGATGAAGGCACAAGGGGCCCAGATGGCTGTTGGATAGCTGGGACATCCCTGGCCATCTTTTTCCTGTGGAGATCCTGCTCTGGACAGTGCTATGTCCATCTCAGAAGGTGGGGGAACACTGGAGGAGCAGGAAGCAGAAAGCAAAGACACCAGGACTGGAATGAGCCACTGTGGATTTCACATCTGCTAAGAGGTTGGATGAACTTCTGCTGGCAGTAGCACAGGCCTGTGTGAGCACAAGGCTGATGATGGGTTGTGGGAGAAAGATATGGGGCTGTCTACCTGTCCTGTTCCATGGGAGCAAGAGCTGAGGCTCCCTGCCTGCCCTGCTCCAGCTCCCAGGCACTCTGAGAGCCATGGTGTCAGAGGGGAAAGGCTTTGTGAGCTCAAGGGGCAGCAGATGCCACTGAGTGTATGCACAGCATAGGGAAGCCTTGAGCTGGAGGGGTACGTGAGAAGAGGCAGAGGTGTGTTGTGACTGGGCAGGGCCTCTGCTTGGATGGGGAATGTCCCTCTTCCTTTGACCCCAGAAAGGAGTGGTGTGAGCCACTTCAATAAAGGCTTTGCCCCAGAAATACTTTGGGGCATTTGCAGCACTTTATAAATGTGAGCCTGTCTTTCTGTGCTGGAGCCCTGCCAATCTGAGCTTTCAAAAGCACAGCCATTTACTGCATTATGTAACTAAAAGTCTTGAAGTCATACTGTTCCAGGCCCCTTTGGAGAAAGGATAACTGCTTTGGGTGGGACCTGGGAGATGGCAGGGGTTTAGTCTCCTGGGGGATTTGTTTTGAGGTGATACCATCCTCATTGCCTCAATTCCTGCTCTCACTATTGCTGTGCAGAGGAGTGTGGCTGTAGGCTACCATTCCTGCGTATTAGTCAGGACTTTTATAGGGAGCAGTTGTGATACTCACAGCCGTTACTTGGTGTCATCAGTCTTAATTACTACAAATATGGTTATTTTATTTCCTAATAGGGCAAACTGTAGCTGGCTGCCTGGCAGCTGTGAATTTGATTTCTAATCACGTCTTACATGTTGCAGTTCTTCCAGAACAGAGCTGAAAAATGTCATAACTATGTGTTCTGGTTGGTTGTCCTTTTTTTTTTTTTNTTTGCAAAAGGGAGGCAGTCTTTCCAGCTGGGCTGGCTACCTTACCTGTGCTTTATTTTTTTTCCTCACTTGTTTGAAACTACTTGTGTGTGGGGGAAAGGAATAAATTGTTAAGAAGCCTAAAGGGGCTGAAGGATGAGTTTTCTAAAACTGGTCTTTCTTAATAAGGATTTTCAGTGAGTCAGGGAAAAGTGTTCTGGCACGCAGAAGTCCTCGTGTAAACTCTCTGGCGTCAGACTGGGGAATCTTCGGTCTCAAAATCTTGTTCAGCTCAAGGTTTTTCATTGTGCCTCAGCAATGCAAGAGAGGTCATGTCTAACCTGTCAGAAGCCTTTATTTTACAGAGAGATGACACCTCAGCACCCACAGGAGGAGGAATGCTGCTTGTAGTGGAAGAAAAAATAAACTAACCAAGCCACAGATGTTTTGGGGCAGTTGAGCTCCTTGGGAGCTGTGGAAGAATTGAACCAGTGCATATATCTCAGGACCAAAAGGGGAAAAATCCTCAACACCTCATCAGAACCCCCTCAGCCTTTGCCTTGGATGGCTTTTATTGCCTGTAGTTTTAATTAGTGCTCACAAGTAGATTATACTCCTTGCTGGGAGCTTTTACAGCCAACACCTGGCAGTTTCAGCTTTCAAAAAATGTTTTGGATAAATCAGTGTGGTTGGATGATGCTTTAGGGTTCACTGAAGGCTGTGAAAGCTCAGTATGACTCAAAGCAAGAGGTGGTGTAAACTCCAGTGTGCAGCTTGTGTGGGGAGGGCATGTTCAGCAATTCCCAGTGCTTATGATGAGTGGGTGGTCTGCTCTTGTGTTCCAACAGACCAGACTGCAATGGCAGTCTCTGTGGAGCCTGGCAGTTTCCTCGGTGACTGCTCATCCCAGGTGGGTTGCCCACAGGCGTGTTTTGGCCCAGGGATTTGCCTGCAGCCAGACACCAGAGATACGGGCTCATCCTGGTGAGTCCCAGAGAGGAAGTCAGAAGAAATGGGCTCTGGCTCCTGGGCATAGTTCAGCTGTGGACGTGCCAGGGGCAGCGTCTTGTCAATGATTCCTTTGTGTGGAGTGGTGGGTGGCTTGGCGCTGCTCGTGATGGTCATGTGTTGCACTGGCCAGGATGCAGGAAAATACTCTGCCAGTGAAAAATCATTGTCTGGGCCACAGTAAACCAGTCTTAGCAGCTTACAGAAACCGATATCCTGTGCTTTTCTTCCTCTGGCCCCATGTGGATCTGGGGCATCACCTGGTAGGCATCACCAGGCTGAGTGTCAGGTGGCTCTGGCAAACCTGGTGCTGTATCAGGTAACTGCTGCCAGTACCTCAAGTGCCAGGTAGGAAAGAGCAGGATCTCCCCATGACTCTGGATCACCAGCTGTGCTTCGACCAGGACATCGGGATCCCAGCTTTGGATGTGCACCAAGTGACATGGAGTGAGTGAGAAGGCAGGAGCCTGTAGTCCTGTAGTGTGTGCTGTAGGGATGTGCCAGATAGATGCTGGCATGTCAGCAGCCATGGATGAGATGGTAATCGCTGTGAGCTAGGGCGGATACAGGCTATAAATAGGAGGCTGCACCTCTCTGAGCCAGCACCACACTGCTTTGAAGTTGTCACTCTGCCTGGTATGGCCTCAGGAGCTCTGGAAAAGGCTCTTCTGCTTGAAGGTGGCATTTTCTTCGAGTGCAAATCTGAGCAGCAGAGAGCTGCAGAGCGAGGGGTGGGGTCTAGTGAATGAGCCTAAAGTTGCCCCTTGGCTGGTGTGCTTAATATGGGTGGGTGAGGTTGGGGTATCTCTGGCTGTGAGGCTGGGGAGGGCTGCAGTACATCAGAAAATGCCTTCTGAAATCCCTGGGGGCACACAGGAGTTCTGGGGCTGGCAGTGATTTCTGTTGCTCTGCATGTTGTGACCCCTGTTGGTGAGCAGCTGCCCCCGTTATGATGCCTTGCTGTGCTGCTCTCGGCTGGCTGGGCCAGCCTACATGTGGAGTAACAGCAGCTCTGGAGTGTGATCCAGTTCTGCTGTGGCGTGGGCCCATGCAGGGGCAACCTGACCCTGATGGCCTCTGGATTGCTCCCAATCAGTCTCTCCGAGGGGATTCAACACTTGAGCAAGCATGAATGATATTTTCCTGTTGATTTTGCTTTCTAGTTGCTTCTGGTTTTGAGCTTTTTAAGTGAATTGTTTTTATACTTGGGTGTTTTGTGAAACCTGCCTTTTTGATCAAGGAGGAGGGTTTGGATGCACTTGGGTCAGGAGATGCCCTGCCAGGGTCGAACAGCAGAGGAACCAGGCTCTGCTGGGACTGCTCTGTGTGGATCCATCTCCCCCTTCCCTGGTGGCATATAGAAGCCTTCCTTAGTCACTGCTCAGGCTAAGTTTAGCCACAGCCCCTGACCTTTAGGGATGGAGAATGTGCTGTGGTGCCCAACTGCCCTTTTTCAGAAGAAATAGGGGTGTCCTTTTTGGCTCATGCATGGGGACTTACTTCCCCTCAGTGTGTCTGCATTTAATAAGCTTGATGTGCAGCTCCTGCTCTAGGTGGCCTGGGGCTTCTTGGGATTTTGCAGTACTGGGGTTGCACTCCTGGAGATGCTGTGGGAGCTCTGCCTATGCAGATGAGCCCTGGCTCCTGTCAGACACTGCCTGCCCTTTCCAGCTTAGGTCAGGGTGTCATGTCTTAAATTCGTCACTTAGAAATGTGTGCTGACTGGGGCTCTTAAAGGCCAGCTGCAATCTGAGCGTGTGCTTTGGGGTGGCCCACTGTGCTGGTGATCCTGGGGCGCTCTCACCTCACGGATCAGCTTTCCTCATGGTGGTGGGGGCACCGGTGCAGTGCCAGCCTTGCAAACCGAGCTTGAGCCATGCAGTTGTATGCCAGGAGCAGGGATTCTGCTTTCAGCTGAGGCAACACTTTGTCGTTTGCAGGTCTTTGATCCCCGGCTGAGTCATCGCCGACTTGATTCAAGATGCCACCGCCCATCGGAGGCCCCGTAGGATACACTCCTCCTGAAGGAGGATGGGGATGGGCTGTAGTCATCGGAGCCTTCATCTCCATTGGCTTTTCCTATGCCTTCCCCAAATCTATCACAGTGTTCTTCAAAGAGATTGAGGTCATCTTCAATGCATCCAGCAGCAAAGTCTCCTGGATTTCCTCCATCATGCTGGCTGTTATGTATGCAGGAGGTAAGTGGGCTGGAGGTGGTGGTACATTTGCTCCTGCATCACAGCACAAGATGCTGCTCTCCTGCTGGGGCTGGTGATTCCCACCTGACTGTAGTGACAACAACCAGAATTTTGCTAGAACTTGGAATTCTCTCCTTATGTGAAAGCAAAACCTCCCTTAATGAGTTTTCTTAAAGGAGGTTGTTCAAAAAGTTCCATTTAATGCCCAGAATGCAAAACCCGGGTTAATCTGTCCTCCTCTGCAAAGCTGTAAAATCTTTCCGGGGAATTACGACTTGTGTAATTCTGCCTTTGTCCTTATTACAGAAGGCTGGAGATGCTGTGTCTGCTCTCAGCATCTTCCTGAAGGCCAGGGAGCTGCTGTGTCACATGGCAGCCCTGCTCTCAGGGGCACTTTCTTTCAGCTAAGACACTGACTTCTTAATTTTTTTTTTTTTTCAGTTTAGGGAATAGTGGGTATGTCTAGGGATCTGTCCCCAGTTTCTTATCAGCTCAGTTGTGCTTAGAGTGCACTGAAATCTCGTGCCACATGTAACTGCTTGCTGGTGCCAAGAGGCAGCTTGTGCTCTTTGAGGATGGCAGTGTGCACTGGAAGTACAGAGACATGAGCGGAATAAGGTAAAGCCACCTAAACTAAAACAGCTCCCCTCCCTCCCCTGTCCTTCAGAAGCTGCCTTTTGAAGGCTTTTAATTCCCAAGCTGGATACTTTATGCATGTTTTTAATGGGTGAGGAGCATGCAGAGTGTTCTTGGTCTCTAGGCCCTGGGGTCTTGTATGTGCCTGCAAACACAGCGTTGTGCTGGGCTGAAAGAAACACTGTGAGCCTGCTGTTGTGGCCACTTCAGAGGCAAATGGGAGCTCGTTCCTGCCGCCAGTCCCCAGCTGGCGAGTTGCCTGCAGCCTTGTTGGATTTGTGCATCCAAAGGAGCTGACGTCAGCTCCCGGCTGAGCATGAGGCTTTTCCTTTGCAGGGAACAGGCTCTGCTTTGTCCTCGCTCAGCTAGCGAAGCGACCAGCACATTTCCCTGCTCCAATGTTGTAACAAGCTTGTAAACCGTGTAACTGCCTTAATGAGACCCAATCTGGGCCATTCCTCCTCTCCCAATAGCTCAGAGCTGGTTCTTCTGGGGGCACTGTCTGAAGCTGCCTGGCAGCAAGGGTGAGAACTCCCTCCTCTGGTACTGGAATTGTGGTTGTCCCCATGTCCCCCTCCCTCCATGGTGATACTGTCTCTTCAGTTCCACTGAACTGTTGCCATTAAATTCTGGCAGCTGTTGGTCTTGAACTGATTGCCCATTTGCTGGTGGCAGGGATGCTGAAAGTACCCCCGATCTACCTGGGTGCGGTTTTTTTTTCCCTCAGAAGGTGGTCAGGTACTGTACAAGCTTCCTGGAGCAGCGGTCACAGCCCCAAGGCTGCCAGAGCTCAAGGAACATTTTGGACAATGCTCTAAGGCAGTAGGTGGGATTTTGGGGTTGTCCTGTGCAGAGCCAGGAGTTGAACTTGATTCTTGAGGATCACTTCCCATCTCAGGACTTTCTACGATTCATCCCCCAGCTGCTGAAGCACAAGAATTGCTTCTGCCCCATTCGTTCCTGCCTGCAACCAGACCCCTTACAGAGTCTGAATTGGACTGGAGGAATCCCAGCATACATCCCATTTTCCCTGTTTCCTAGGACACCTGCTTTGCTTGGAGGTGGAAAAAGTAGTTCATCCACTGGAGGAACATTCTGGGCTGATGGAATCTCAGAGCTGGGGCAGCTCCTGTCCTGGGCAGGGCTAGGTGTGGGGAAGCAGCACATTTCCCTACAGCTGCCCTGTGCATCACCATCAGATGCATGGATGTCATGATGTCAAATGCCCCTTTGTCACCTCCATGTTGGGATTAGATTTCCTTACTTACATGTATTTGGCAGCCTGAGCAATCAAATTAGATCAGGTGATGTTTAGTCAAAAACTGCTTCCTGTGAATCTAGAAAATAGCAGTGGGTGTGAATTATTTTCCTTTAAAAAAGAAAGAGGGGTATGGGGGAAGTTGCCCTTAGAGTGCCTGGCATTGGCCAGCTGGGTGGCTTCCTGCTGGTTGCCCTTTGGAGCCTGCTGCTCCCAAGTGGACTTCCCGGAGGAAAGGCTGTGGCTGCCTTCAGACTGTTCAGGGGCATCACGTTTGCTGAGTTCAAGGTCCAGGTTTTGCAAAGTGCTGAGTGCTCTGTGGGACTCATGATGTGGCAGCTCCCAGGTGCTGCTGCTGCTGCCTCTCACAGGACTAGGGCCGTGGTCCATTCCTGATGGCATTGTGTTAGAACCTCTGGTAGCAGAGAGCAGAATGCTGTGGGGCTGGGGCAGCCTCTGCTGCACCAAGGCTTCTGTAACCTGCTCCAGGCTTTGTTTATACTGGGCAAAAAGGTCAAGTACCATCCGAGGACCCATGAATAACATGTTGACAACCTCCCTGTCTGTTAATGGCAAAGCAAGGTCTGTTAATATTCAATGGATGTTCATTCAGTGTATTTAAATACATTTTAGTGTCTGTAGAGCATGCTTGGCAGTCTCTAATCACTGTTTGCTTTGGATTAAAGCTCCTGATAGTGAGCACTTAAGAGGGCAATTGGACCCTGTCCGCTTTAGGGGTAGCAGTGAAAACAGTAGCACCCCTTCTCCTGGGTCAGTGCTGTTTCTCCCTAAGCCCTGGGGAGCCTCACCTGCACCCGGAGGTGGTGTTTCCTCACAGCTTTGTCTGGTCTTGATCCAAAACCTTTGGCAGGAGATGTGCAGTTGCTTTGTGGCTGAGACCCCAGCCCATGCTGGGTGGGTGTCTGCAAGTAGGGCAAAGCCCACAGCACAGCATGGGGCAGGTGGCTTCAGCCTGTCCCAAAGCTCTGTCTCTGGGGGCAGCTAGTAGCCAGGCAACTCCTATTTCAGCCCACAGAAGACAACTTGCTCAGGGAAGTCAAAGCTTTCTGTGCTTCAACAATTCTCTCTGTTATGGTTGGTTTAGATTAGATAATTTAGGAAGAAATTCTTCCCTGAGGGTGATGAGGCCCTGGCACAGAGAAGCCTAGAGAAGCTCTGTCTGCCCCATCCCTGGAAATGTTCAAGACTGGGTTGGATGGGGCTTGCACCTGTTCTAGTGGAAAATGTCCCTGCCCATGGCAGGGAGTTGGAACAAGATGATCTTTAAAGTCCCTTCCAACCCAAACCATTTTGTGATTCTCTTCAGCTGCCTCTTAACCTCCTGCCCTTTCCCCTTACCCCAGTTCCCTCACTGGGGGAAGCAACACTGTGTGAAAGCCGGAATCCTCTGGCAGTAAAGCTGCAGTGTGCCTGTGTGTGCGTGTTCGGTCTCTCATGCAAAGATAACTCTTCTCTGGATGCATCTCCTTTGTTTTCCCAGGTCCCATCAGCAGCATCCTGGTGAACAAGTATGGCAGCCGGCCCATCATGATCGCCGGCGGCTGCCTCTCCGGCTGTGGGCTGATCGCAGCCTCCTTCTGCAACACGGTGGAGGAGCTCTACTTCTGCGTTGGGGTCATAGGGGGTAAGTGATAGCTCTGCTCTAGTGGGGCAGTGAAAGGAGCAGATTCAACCCAGTAATTGTTAGGTGATGTCTGAATTTGGTTCTTGTCACTGCCTGGGTGCCTCTTCTTTAGCTGGCAGCAGGGGCTGACTCCTGCTCATGCAGCTGGGAAGTTGGATGGGTCAGGTGTTGGAATAGACTGTCTGGGGCGCTGGTGGAATCACCATCCCTAGAAGTGTTCAAAAAGCATGTGGATGTCACACCTGGGGACACAGGTTAATGGTGGACCTGGCAATGCTTTGGGCAATGGTTGGACTCCATGATCTTAATGGGCTTTTCAAACTTAAATGATTCCATGATTCTAAGTTGGAAATGGAGCTGTGAAACGCCGCTTGTCCCACCAGCCCTTCTGCCAGTGCTGCTGCAGGTGTCCAAGCCCTGAGCCCTTTATCTCTCTCCTGCAGGCCTTGGACTTGCCTTCAATCTGAACCCTGCCTTAACCATGATCGGCAAATACTTCTTCAAGAAGCGTCCACTGGCCAATGGGCTGGCGATGGCAGGCAGCCCTGTCTTCCTCTCTACCCTGGCACCTGTCAACCAGCTCTTCTTCGGCATATTTGGCTGGCGTGGCAGCTTCCTCATCTTGGGTGGCCTCCTGCTGAACTGCTGCGTGGCTGGATCCCTGATGCGGCCCATAGGTCCCAAGCCAGATCAGCTGAAGAAAGAGGCCAATAAGGAAGTGCAGCAGGAGGCTGGGAAGGCGGGGAAAAAGGATGATGGTGATACCAGCACCGACCTCATTGATGGAAAGGCCAAGAAAGAGAAGAGCTCATTGTTCCAGACCATCAATAAATTCTTGGACCTGTCTTTATTCACACACAGGGGCTTCCTGCTCTATCTGTCAGGCAATGTAATCATGTTCTTTGGGTTGTTTGCTCCCTTGGTCTTCCTCAGCAATTATGCAAAGAGCAAGAAGATTCCTAGTGACTCGGCAGCCTTCCTGCTCTCCATACTGGCCTTTGTGGACATGGTGGCCAGACCTTCCATGGGACTGGTGGCGAACACCAAGTGGGTCAGACCCCGCGTCCAGTATTTCTTTGCCATCTCCGTTATTTACAATGGGGTTTGCCACCTCTTGGTCCCCATGTCCACCACCTATGCTGGCTTCTGCATTTATGCTGGCTTCTTTGGCTTTGCCTTTGGCTGGCTGAGCTCGATCCTGTTTGAGACCCTGATGGACCTGGTGGGAGCTCAGCGGTTCTCCAGCGCAGTTGGCCTGGTGACCATCGTGGAGTGCTGCCCTGTGCTTCTGGGACCCCCTATGCTAGGTAGGGTGTGCTGTGCCTGGAGGACACTTGAGGACATGGTTTTAATGGGACGGTGCTGGGTTGGTGATTGAACTTGATGATCTTAGAGGTCTTTCCCAACCTTAACAATTCTATGGTTCTTTGACTCTGGCTGTTCTGCCTGGACTTGCTGAATGGTGGTGGGTTCCCTTGAGCCATGGGCAGTGGTCAGGAGACCTCCCCAGCATCTGAGGGATGGCCAAGGAAGGGGAATCTGAACCCCTGGCACAGGGTAGGGGTGCAGGGAATAAAGGAATGTGGGACAGGTCCTTGCCTGAACATGAGGGTGATGGGCTTGGGCTGCTCTTGGGAACATCTCCATGACCTGGCGCTGCTCTGGGGGCATCTTGCTAAACTGTCCCTTCTCTTGTCTCTTAGGGAAGCTCAATGACATGTATGGTGACTACAAGTACACATACTGGGCCTGCGGGATTGTCCTGATCATTGCCGGGATCTACCTCTTCATCGGAATGGGCATCAACTATCGCCTGGTGGCAAAGGAGCAGAAGGCAGAGAAAAAAGCGAAGAAGGAAGGAAAGGAGGAAGAGACCAACATTGATGAGGCTGAGAAGCAAAAAGAGGCAAAAAATGATGTGGCCCCCTCACCTCAGAAGAATGTGGAGGATGGTGGCAAAGAGGAGGAGAGCCGCATGTGAGGGACTGGTCTTCATCCCGGAGTGTCGGGGAAGCGCTGCTGCCCTGGTGCGGTGGCTGGGGCAGAGCTCTGCTGGCGCTGGGTGGCCGTGAGAAGTGTTTAAACCGGGTGTTCATTTTTAAACAGGCTCTGAATTGTCTTTCCATCTGTGTTAAACAAAGGTAACAGGACTACACATGCAGTATCCTCGTGTGTCCAGGGGCAGGGGGGCTTTTACAGTCTGGCTTTTTAACAGTAACATGAATGTACTAATATGTGCCTTACAGTCTCCATATCTAGCTGAATCTGAAGGAGCCTTAACTCTAAACTGTGCTTTAGCTCTGTGTTCTGCTTGGGGTTGGGGGGGTGGGGGAATGATATGGATGTGTTGGGGGAGTTTTGTTGTTAAAAAGCCATAAAAAGCAGGATACTGGATTTGTTGAAGCATGATGGGCTTCAGGGCCAGCCCTGGATGAATACTGCTTCACACGCTTCTTACTGCAGGCCCTCTGCGGGGGAGATGCGGGCATGGGGTGAGGTGCTTCTCACGCCCTGTGCCCAGTGCCTCCTGGTTCTTTAGGTGGTCTTTAGGTATGTTTTGAAAACAGTTTAGCTACTGTAGTTCTTTAAAATCCCTGTTTTTGTAGCTGTTCTCTCATGGGATATTCAGGTTGAAGAAAGGTGGCTGCAGTTCTTGTTGGGCAGCATCACCCACTCCAGGCCTGTGGCAGCCCTGCTTGCCCAAGCCTTTTGTGGGGAGTGTTGGGGTCCCCTCTGCCTCCTCACTCTGCCTCAATAGTGCCTCTTCTCAGCCCAGTGCTGGGTGATGTGAAATGGGCTCAGGTTTTGGTGCTGGTATTCATGCTGCTCTTGGCTGTGCTGCCCCGTCCTGCCCGTGGGGTGAGTGTCCACCAGAGCATCCCATCCAGCCAAATGTTTTGGGTGCCTGACCTTGGGCAGAGTGGTGAGGTGGGTGGAGGTGGTATATCCCTGAGACTTTTTCTGCTTTTGCTCTTTTATCTGTTAGAGAAACCTCTTTTACTTGCTTCTGTTCAACTGAGATCTTAAGGCGGTGGATGCTGAACTTCTCACATCTAGGACACGTAAGGGGGAGGAAAGAATTTGTACGTATTTATTTTTTATTTTTTAGTGTTGGAAAATATCTCAACGTACGTGGAGCAGGTTAATGGCTCTCAAGTTCTAGTAAATGTTGATCAGAATTCATGTTAAGAGGCTGAGTTTTTTCAAATAAACTTGTTTTTTTACAATTTACCCATCAAATGTTGAACTTCTTTCTTAGAAGTGTGATTTCTATATGCCAGATCACATAGATTTAGAGTCAGTTTTGGGGAGAGGGTGAGTGGGGCTGTGGCAGGGCCTGGCTCTCTACTTGCTGCTCCAGCACCCTGTGGAAGCTGGACACATACTGAGAAGGTGAGATGCCCCTTTCCAGCTGGAAGAGGAGGCTTTGGTTAGCAGTTGAGATGACTACAACATAGTGTCATCACGCACTCTGGTTTTAGAAACCTGTAAAAACCCTTGAGAACTCCCTTGATTGTGAGGGGGAGGGACATGCACTTAAAGTCTGAGTGATGCACAGATGCCCTTGCTGTCTGTTTCCTTCTGAGCTGGGTATGGGGCTGAAACTAAATGAGGGGTTAAATTAGCGTGGTCTTGAGGGAGTTGTTCTGGGGTCCCTGGATCTGTGGCAGGTTCAGGCCCTGCATTGCAACTGCTCTCCTTGCTGTCTCTTGCCTGCATAGCCCTTTTTGCCTTTTTTTGGTCTAAATACCTCATAAAGCAGCCTGGATTTTTGGAGGTTTTTTCAATACTGTAGATTATAAAGCCAGGGGAGTATTTTGTACAAGAGGCTGTTGTACGGTTACTGGGCTGTCATACTGTAAAGCCAGGTATATCCAAGTTTTTGTAGGTACAGACAAGGTCCCCTCTGTGTGTGGCATGGTCTCTGGTGGGACTCAGACAGGGCTGCAGGAGGGCCTGGGTTCTGCCACACCAAGCATTGGTGATGCCTGTTGAGAACAGCATGTGTCCTCTGCAGTGTGGGATGTGCTCAGCCTTTCTCTGCTGGTCCCTACCTCCTGTGGGTGTTGGGGGTCCTGTCTGGGCTGTGTCCACAGCTGACATGGGTGTTCCTGTAGCCAGAGCCACTGGGAGAGGCTCACACAGCGAGGGCAGGAAGCCAACCCTGCTTCTAAGGAAAAAAATGTTTAAATAATTTCCTGCTGCTTGGATGTGGCTGTCTGGGAACACTTCATTGGTAAATCCTGGTTGTTCTCTAGCAGTGACCTCCATGCCTTATTTGAAGCTGGGTCTCCCTCTGTCCTTGCTCCAGGATCTCCTGTGGGACTTTTTCCTATGATCCAACGCTGTGGAAATGCAGGTGAGAGAGAAAAGTGGCTGTTGGATTGGGTGGAGAAACTTAACTCTTGCCCTGTATTAGACTATAAACTATTAAGTACCCTGATTGGAGTAGAGCACAGTCCTTGCTATGGCAGATGTGGCCCCCCTCCAGGGTATGGTCTCTACCCCAGACCAGCCTCTCTCCCTGGGCAGGAGCTGTCCCTGTGCCTGCTCATGGCTCAGCTCTCAGGACCAGCAGAGCTATATTTAGTTATTTCTGCAGGCAAAGTTATCTGCAGTGATGGGAAGTACATGACCTGGGCTCCCAGAGCCTCTCTCACAATTATGTACCTGTAAAACAGGAGCTAAAATTAGGCACAGAGCTCCAAAAACCAGATGGGAGCCCTGGCTTTACCCATGGTGATGGATGAGTGAGCAGTGGATGCTCAAACCTTCGTGTTCCAGGGATGCCCTGCAGGTTGAATCCATTGCACTGCATAACTAGAGGAGATGGAGATCTGCTGGGATGATCCCTTTGCAAAGGACCACAGTACCTCCATGGGGACGTGTGTGCTTCCCTGCTCCCCAGGCCAGGAGCTGTGAGTAGTGGGAGTATTGCTGGCCAGATTCCCCCCATTCTTCCACAGGTTTCCTCTGTGTACCCGACCACGTCGCCTTCCTTCCTCCAGGATAGCAAAATAAAATTCTCTTCATAGCGGACAGAATTGAGGAAATACTTGGGAGCTAATTCCCCGGCAGTTTGTTTTCCCAAACATTTGAAGTTGCCAGCCAGAAATGCTCTGCAGCAGCTGGGGGGGGTTTGGGGCTCCTAGAGGAGCAGGGGCTGCTCCAGCTGCTGACTGCTGGTGGCAGCCAGGATTGTTGATGGTGGGAGCTGGGATGAGGCAGGCAGACCACAGCTGTCCTCCCTCCTTTCCTTTCTTCCCTGTGTTAGGGACTTTGGAGGCAGTTCACCAGTGAGCCCTCTGGATACAGTGGTTACAGGCTGGGAAGCTACTGCCTGCCTCTTGCTGTGGTGTTGGGCCATCCTCCATCGCTCCCTGTGAGGAGCCCAAATGCACCCCCAACCCCATGGCTGCCTTGAGCCCATTTCCCTGGTATGTGGGGCTGTGGTGCCTGTGGTACTGAGAAGCCGGGCAGGCCCACAGACATTCCCAGCCTCCTGAAACAGCCTAATCCTTCCCACAACGCAGCACAATCCCCTTCCTGGGGAGAGGGGAGCCCAGCTGCAGAGCTCATTCATGTGACAAGCATGAGGAGGGGATCTGGGTCCCTGCCTGCTCCTGCTCTGCCCAGGGCCTTTATTCAGTTCTTTTGGGAGATTTGAATTATGCTGATTGTGCAGCTCTGTCCAAGCACTCTGGGCTGCTGCTCTGCAAACAAGTGCTGCTGTTCCCAGCCGCTGCCAAGGTACTGGTGGGGCTGGGCCAGGCAGGGTGGGCAGCTGCTGGAACCCAGCATGTCTGTCCCATGGCCAGCAACGTCTCTGGCTGTGGCTGTCTGCCCTGGCTGGGACAAGGGGCAGAGAGATTTATAGAATCATGGCATGGTTTCAGTTGGAAGGGACCTTAAAACTCATCTCATTCCACTCCATGTCATAGGCAAGGACACTTACCACTAGACTAGGCTGCTCCGAGCCCCATCAACCTGGCCTTGAACACTTCCAGAAATGGCAGGGTGATCAGTGCCTACCCACATTGCTGCTGCTAGCTGCAACCTTCCTGCTGTAGGTGGGTATATGGGGATGACCACAGCTGTGCAGTGCCCATCCTGACTCGACAAAGGCTTTGAGATGAACTGAAGCTGCAGAGACACTTTCTCCAGCATCACTCCAACCATCCTGCTTGCAGCTGAGGAGCAGGAGGAACCTGTAGGAAGAGCTCCTGGCCTGCGAGGAAGCCTTCCTCTTTCTCTTCTTCCACCTTTGGCTGCCTGCGGGACATGTGTCCACAGGAGTGGACAGGTTTGTGCCCTAGCACAGACCAAACACCCTTGGGCAATGAGCAGCCTGATTTAGCCCTGATTTTGAGGAGCCCTGCCCATGGCCTGGCATGGCATGGCACAGGAATGGATGTACAGGAGTGGGCAGAGGGAGAGGGCCACAGCTCAGCCTTTGCTGCTGGGCCTGGGCTCTGTGGGGAAAAAACAACAGCCCCTTTAAGAGGAGCAGAGCAGAATTACAGGAGGCAGAGAATCAATGGCTGTAGGATGATCATCAATTATTTTCAGTGCACATTATATTCTGTTAATGAGAGGCCTTTGCTTTGTTAGGGTGGGTTGAGCAATATCCCAGTGTCATGGAGCTGCTCTGGGAGGGAGCCGTGAGGGGATACCCCACTGTCATGGAGCTATTCCCCAGGGGCTGAGGGATGCCCCAATGCCATGTGGTGACGGGGCACACACACATGCCCAGGGTGGCTCTGTGGGGCACAGGCTGTGTTCACTGCAAACACTGCCAAGGACAAACTGTGCTGCACTTTGCTCAGGCTTTCATCCTGAGTGGACCCAGGACCTTTGCTCTGCTTCAGGCAGAGGTTTTGCCATCCCCATGTTGCTCAGGTGCAGCCTTAGGGAGCAGCCCTGCGCTCTGGGCTGTGTGGTGATGTCCAGGCAAGGCTGGGATGTTGCTGCCATGTCCCCAGGGAGGGCTTGAGGTGGTCTAGGCTAATGAGTTAAAGGAGCAGAAGCTGTTTGGGGGCACACAGTGGGCAGACTGGTCCTGTCTGTGTGGTGAGCTGGACTGTGCATGACAGGAAGAGGCTGCACTGGCCCCATGATTGGCCCAGGCACACCCTGAGCATCCTAGGTTTTTATAGTGCTGGCAGATGGGAAGTGCCTGAAGCTGCTGGGGCAGTGCCTCAGCCAGATGCCTATCTATGCCCCCTCCTCTGCCTGCCCTGCACTCTGGGGAGAGGAGGAGATGCTCACTGGGGCAGACATCGATTTCTTCTATCTAGTGGCCAGCAATAGGACCCGAGGGAACAGCTGGAGCTGTGTTGGGAGGTTTAGGTTGGATATCAGGAAAAGCTTCTTCCCCCAAGGGGTCAGCAGAACTGGAACAGGCTTCCCAGGGCAGTGGTCAAGTCCCCAAGGCTTCCAGAGCTCAAGGAGTATTTGGACCACGCTCTTGGGGCACAGGGTGGGATTGTTGGGGTTGTCCTGTGCAGGGGCAGGAGTTGGACTTGATGATCCTTGTGGGTCCCTTCCCACTCAGAATATTCCATGTTTCTATAATTTACCCCCTGTAAATCAGTAAAGCTTCCTGGGGCCACAGAGCATCATCTGCTCACCCTTGGGCTGTCAGTGTCTCAACAGCAGCTTTTATTGCTGTTTTGCCCTGTGAAGTTTTTCCATGGCTTGATATGAATATCATTATTACTATTAATCATCAGAAGGGGCTGTGCTGGTGCCTTGTAGAGCCCTACCAAGATTTACAGCCAAAGCAGCTGGTCACTGGTAAAGTTAGGGCTGGGGCAGAGCATCAGTGCCCTGCCCTGGGGGAACAGTTTACAGGCAGGAGCAGGGTGCAGGCAGGACTCGGCGCAGCCGTTCCTGAATCCGCTCCAGCTCCATGAGCACCCTCTCGTGGCAACCCGTCCCCCCACGGCCCTGCTGCCCCAGGAGCGCCTTTGCCTCCGCTGTGCCCAGAACCAGGGCTGCGGGGGTGGGCACTACAGCCTGGCAGCCCCCACAGCTCCGACCTTCCTGCTGTGGGAAGATGAGAGGGGAGCACAGTGACACAGGGTGGGGGGAGACTGATGAATTTAGGGGTGCAGTGGGAGCCAGGACAGGATCCTCCAGGGGCTGTGGGCAGGGCTGTGCAGATTTATCCCAGATTCCTGCACCTGTGACTGGTGCACGAGAGCTGGGAGTAATTGCACTGGGAAAAGACTAAAACTGAGGAAATCAAACCAGTATGATCCTGACCACGATTAACAAAGTATTAACTAACTACATACCCACAGAAAGAAAGGGCTAATTACCTTCTGTGGAAAATTAAAGGGGAAAAGACAGAAAATAAAACATGTTTGAGATGTAATTGGAAGCCCCACGTTGTACATAAGAACAAGCCTGTTTTTGTCAATTTAATTGTTAGTAATTGCAGATCAGTGTCTCATGTCCATCTCCTCCCTGTCAGACTGGGGGCTGCATCTGTTCTCCAGTGGTGCTGACCTCCCTGCATCCTCCATCCAACTGTGCTCCCACCTTTCCACCATGCTGTTCCCAGCCACCAGCGTGGGGTGTCCAAGCCAGGGGGACCCAAGTGGTGTCATGAGGGCTCCTCAGCCAAGAGCCTGAGCTGCTCCCACATGTTCCCGAGACCCCACTGACTCCTGCATTGCTCCCCTTCCTCTAATGTCCCTGTCAGGAGTGCCCATGATCTGCAGACAATGCCATGGTGAAGCTCAGCAGGCTTTGAACAGCAGTAAACTTCACTAATGTGAAAACTGAACCAATCCTGCGGTCAGATGACTCACTAATGAAGACCTGAGTCCCCCCCGCTGTGGTGCAACACATCTCTGATATCTTCATTGCTTTTATCTGCATGGAGGGAGCAGATTTACCAGGTGGCTTTTCAACCAAGACTGCAGCAAATGGGCTGATGATTATCCCCTTCCCAGAGCCATCCCAGAGGTTAATCCCTTGATCCATCCCAATCCATCCCAATGCACCAGGGGGGTGGGGGGGAAGCTGCCGGTGGAGAGTTTGGTTCTGCACCATCAGCGGGTGCTGTGGAGCATTGCCAGCATCCGCAGCTCTGCCTGCCACCTGTGTGTAGCCTGTGGCAGGGGCGCAAGGGCAGCCCAGGGGACACCCAGTGCGCTTTGGAATGCTTTTCCAGTAGGAGTATGGCCTGGCAGGAGTCAGGAGCCGTGCTGAGCTGGCTGAGATGCCAGCAGAGTCCCCTGTGGGGCTCTACAGGACATCACAGCTGGTGACAGGGCTTCAGGCCGGGGCAGAGAGCAGAGCACTGAGGGACTAATGTATTAGAAACATTCTAAAATGCTTGGTCTCACCCAGAACTGCTCTGTCCCCTCTGGACACATGTGCCAGGGGCTGTTTAGCTGTTGGGTTTTGGGAAGTGTGTGTGTTCATGGGAGAACTGCAGCAGTCCTGGGCAAGCCTCCTGTGCATCCCAGCCACCATCCTGTGGATGTTCCTGCCACTGCCATGGCCATATGGAGCTGGCATGGAGGCTGTTGTGGCTATTGTCCCTCCTCAACGCTCCACGTGCTGCCCACTGCTGTGTCCGTGTTGACTCTTGAGCTTTCAGTCACCAGAGCATCTCTTGCCTGTCACCCCAGACCCTGGGACTCTGATGAGCGCTAATCGTGGAGGGGGTCTCCGAGCTGCTTGCCCCAGCAGGGAGGACTCTGGGCTGGTGGGCAGAGATGCAACTCCACGATGCTGGGGGTAAGAGGGGAAACAGGGACACACAGTTCCCCAAAATCGCTTTCTGATGCCATGGCCACACTGATGCCAGAGAGGGCATCCATGCATCAGCATGGGGAAATCCCCACATGGGTGGCAAGAAAGATCCTATTTGCTGTGTGGGGTGCTCAAGGGGGACCAGGCGGGAACGAGTGGGCATCGCGGCTCTTTAGGAGGGGCCGAGGTCAAGGTCAAACCCCCCCGTCCGTCCCGGCCGCTCGCCGCGGCCATCCACGGCGGGGCCGCCAGAGGGCGCCCTGCGGCCTTGAATCATCCCCGGGACGGGGCGGCCGCGGCTTCCATGGGAGCCGTGTCCCACCAGTCCTCCCCAGTGCCCCACCAGTCCTACCCCGTGTCCCAGCAGTCAGCATTGCTGCCCCTCAACTTTTCCTGGGAAGCTGAGGGCAGGCACCTGGTGCTGATACTGGTGAAAACTGAAACTTCCTCAAGGCAGAAAATCCACCTGCTGGCACACAAGGACCTGAG
The DNA here is from genome assembly GCA_013397315.1 of Donacobius atricapilla. NCBI lineage: Eukaryota > Metazoa > Chordata > Aves > Passeriformes > Mimidae > Donacobius > Donacobius atricapilla. Next base: position 78,140 of record WBMY01001266.1, read on the forward strand.
CACACAGCTGTTACTTAATTCACAGGATTTATGGCCTCCAGTGCTTTCTATGTTTTCTCTGCCCTCTCCTATTAATCCATAATCCACTATTATAACCCTTAGGAAATTATTTATATATTTTTTCTTCAACTTCCATCTTGGAAATGGTACCTGTCATCATCACAAACGGCTCCAGAGCCTCTGGGCTGGGAGGTTGGATAGAGATGGTGGGGAAGGGCCAGAGGAGATAACAGGGCTAACTCCCTGGCAATGATTTTGTCCTGTGCCCCTGTGTCCCTGCACAGCACCAAGCCACAGATCCCCTGTCCCTGCCTATACCAGAACGGTGTGGCATGGTCTGGATTGGAGAACAGCAAGTACCAGCTGGAAGCAAAGCACCAGTAGCCCAAATTCCAGTGGCTGCTGGGCTACTGGTCCGTATAAAGTAATTTTTCTGTCGCTACACCCACTTCTGGCAGTGTGAGCACAGCTGTGCCATTGGCTGCTCCGTGTGCCATCTCCAGAATTAATGCACAATTGGCCAGGGGCAGGGATTATTGTAGGGAAATTATGCAACTAAATAGGTTGTTAACAAGTTGATTTAAAATTCATAAATGAGGGAGGGGAGAGATAACAGGGCAGAGAACAGCAGGCTCAAATTAATTTAAACTGTTTGATGAGGAATCAGTGAGGTAGGGAATGAGATAAGGGAGGAGGATTAAAGGGAGTTCCTATTTAAAATCAATTTGAAGAGGTGCCAGAACCCACTTCACTGGGACTTGGTCATTGTGAGCCCTCATTTCTCCTTTCATTAGTTCCAAACTCCTTGGCTGTACTTAGTGGATCCCAGATAGGGGGAAAGGGTGGACAGGGGCTGACCTCCTACTCGGGGCTGCAGAATGGCTTTTCTGCCCCAAACAGATTTGCTCAGGACCACAAGAGCCTGGATCCTGTGCCAGGGGAAGTGGAAAGCTGCAGTCACATCTGAGGAGGACCCAGATGGTGGGTATGAGGACAGAGGTGGATGGGGAGGGAGGGAGGAAGACAGAGAAGAAAGAGCAGCAACGAGACAGCTCCAGGTGATGGGTTGGTGCTGCAGAAGGCACAGCTGCTGCAGAAAACCAAGGAGGAAAGGAAAGGTGGCTGCAGTGCTTCTGCCAGCAACTTCTCCACCGTCATCACACGTGTTCTTATGATGGGTTTGCATAAATGAGGTTTGGAAGACCAAGCTGAACATATCCAGTGACTCGTCCTGGCTCAAGACATTAGCAAAGAAGGGTAAAGAAAACTGCCAGCTCTTGTCCTATTATGCCTAGGCCTTACTGAGAGTGAATATATGCATTTTAAAAATAATTTGCTAAGTCTTCGTAAAATCCCAGAATAGTTTGGGTGGGAAAGGATATTAAACTCATCTTGTTTCTCCATCATTATTATGGGTTTTCCCCACCATTACTATAAATTTCCCCCTCCCTGCTCTCTTGCCTCACCCCAGTGCACTTCTCCCATTACATTGGGTGATGCCAACCCTACAGCAGAGGGCTGGAGGGGACAGGGACATGGCTGGTGACTCTGCACAAGTGCCTGGGAATTCCGACACACTGCATATTTAGCAGATCCACAAGAAAGGAAAGAGACAAGTCCAGAAATCCTTGTCCTTGTCCTCAGAGGTCCAACAGAGGGGATACACCATTTACACCCAGCTTTGCCTGTCCATCACAGAGAGTTCCCCTTTTCCTCTCTCTCTTCTCTTCATGATTACCTAAAGCTGCTGGGTTTTCTTTCATTGTTAATGTTACTTAAACCCAGATGGATTTACAGACTCCCAGTCCTGGTCCTGGGCACAGGCTCCTCTCCAGCACACACCCCAGAGGTGTGTTAATTACACAAGGGGGTGCTGGAAATAACATGTGGTGAATGTTCAGTTCTCCCACTCTTTGCGTGTGAAGTGGATCAATAAGCAATTCAGCCATTAGAAATAAAGCTACTCCTATTATCTGCTGATCAATAATTCATTAGTCTTGGACATACCTGCCTTGGAGCACCTCTGGAAGGAGCAAGCAGAATACAGGCAAATCAGTGCAAACAGCAATGTTTTCCCCTTCAACACCCCTGTGAACCTTTGGTGACTGAGGACAGTGGGATTTTCTGCACCCCAGGTCTGTATCTATGATTAAAATGCAATAGCAAACAGATTTTTATTATTGTACATGCCCAACCTCCCCATCCTCCCTGCCCTCCCGTTGCTGCTCCTCACTGCCCTGACTGGAAATGCTGGCAGTAATAAATGGCTGGCAAAGCAATTATACACATGAAGCTGAGAAGTATGAAGCTGAGGTCAAAACTATTTTTTTTTTCTATAATTACATGGAGGGTAAATTCATTTCGCCAATAAAAATGACACAGAAGGTCATGGTGAGCAGGTGGTCATGCTGTCCCATCGGGAGCTGCCTCTGCGGCCATCCTCCCCTGTCCCAAAGTCAGGGTGTTCAGCTGGTGCATTTAACTAGAACATTGAGCTCTGAGGAAGCCCAAACCTAGGCAAGAGCTTTTTGCTTCATTTATGGTTCTCTTTTTGCTTTCAGACTACTTCCCAGCTTCTTGAGTGAGTGCTGAGCTGGCCGTCCTTCTCTTTGAACAGGAGCCAGCCCTGAAACAAGGGTGTTCAGTCGTTTATTAAACTGTAACAGGGTTTGTTACTCTGCTAATGCACCACATAAAAAAAGCTATGAAAATCAACTGCCAGGTATAACAGCCTGCTCACTTCCAGCTGAATTGTCTTGCCTGCTTTATAACTGACTTTATCCTCTGCAGAGGAGGGAAAGGAGCCCATTCTGCAGAGCTGGGATGTTGTGCCCATCCTGCCTCATGCCCTGCTCCTACCTCCAGGCCCCACCTGCCGCTGGGGTGCCCCTGGATAATCACCAGGGATGGGCTGGGGAGCAGAGGTGGCTGGAGCACCCATCACCGTGCTCCTCGAATGTGTGGCCTCTTGAGGACAATGCTGGTGATCGTGGCATCAGAGGTGAACTTGAGCTTCCAAAACCTGAGCAGATTCGATTTTTCCCACAGCTGTTTAGATTTCAGCAGAGGCGTGTGCAACCTTTCTGTGAGATCCCCAGGGCCCCACTATGGTAACAGCATTCAACAAGAAAAATTCAAATCAACTCCTTTCCATTTTCCTTCTCTTTCTTTTTTAGTTCACAAACCATGAGGAAACAGATGGGAGTTAAAGAGAGATTGAAAATGACAAAGGAAGTCTAGAGACATTTATTTCCACTCAGAACAAATTAATTAGCATGTCTGGGGGCAACTGATTAAAGTTCCTGACAGAGAAAGGGAGCTAAAGCACCATTCTCTCTCTGTACAGGGAATGCTTCTGCACACTCCATCACCAAAGCAGAGTAACTGGGACAAGGGGACCTCAGCACGGGCAGGGCCAGGCTCACTGTCCACTGGATGGGATCTGGGAAGCTGTCCTAGAATCCAGGAATGGTTTGGGCTGTCAGGTATGCTAAACTCATGTCCTTTCCCCGCTCGCCATGGGCAGGGACACCTTCCACTATCCCCAGTGTCCAACCTGGCCTTGGACATTTCCAGGGATGGGGCAGCCACAGCTGCTCTGGGCACCCTCTGCCAGGGCCTTACAACCCTCACAAGGAACAACTTCTTTCAGCCACTCTGCTGTCCAAGCTCCCAAGGCACCCAAAGACTTTTTTTCCTGCTGGGTTATTCTGGAGTTTCTTGCCTGTATCATTTAGAAATTAAAAAAAAAAAAAAAAAGTTTTCAAGTTTTAAAAGATGATAGTTTTTATCTTTCTCTTTGATATTGGGCTTTCTCTCCTTCCCATTTATATTGCATGACTGCCAAAGTGGAAGAGAAATAAAGAAATAAAGTGTAAGAAGAGTTAAACCTGAAGTCAAAAGGCGAAGCAGTGGGAGAAAGACTGGGAGCAGCCTTTAATCTTAGAGATGTTCTATCTCATGGGATTACCCTCCCTCCTACCAGGCAATTAAAGCCTTTATTAGGGAGCCCTTCATTAAGACCCGGCTCCTGGGAGCTGCTGCTGCACCAAACGCCTCTGAAGCTGCAGCAGAGGCTGGCCTGACTAAGAGCAGAGGAGCATAAACACCATTAAGACCTGAGGAGGTCTTAATAATCCCCTCTAATGGGAGTCCCCTGTCTCAGTGAGGTGTTAGTTGGGTGTGACACTCCAGGTCCTGTCCCACACAGCAGCAACTCTTCCTTTGGGAGGCTCTGCACCCAGAGCTTTGCAGCTGGCTCTGGATTTCATCCACCTTTTTTTCATGTTCGTTTGGATATTTCCAGGCAATTTCTGCTTAATGTGTTTATGGCTCAAGCGGAGACAGGGAGGGTCTGGTTTGCTCCATTAAGGATGTAGGTGGTAGTTACCGGTTACCATGCCGGGATGTGCCACAGGGATGGCAGGTGCTAAATGGGGTTGTGGAGAGCTTAGCATGAGCCCCTTGTGAGTGACCGATATCACATCAGCACCCTTAATTAATTAACCCACCGCTCAGCTCCAGACTGCCCTCCAGCCACGAGCCATCAAGCACCAAAGGTTTGTGTTTGCAAGCCAAGGCAGAACAGGGGTTTCCATCCATGACTGCAGGCTGGGATGTAAGATCACGGCTACAAAACAGAATGAAGCTTTTCAGGATTGCCAGCGTCCCTTCCTGGTGCTGCTGCAGCCAAAGGAGGAGAGCGGCTCCTGGCCTGTAACAGCTCCTGAGGCCATCAGTCCCACAGGGTTATGATGCTAATGCCAAGGTGGGAAAACTCCTCAGGCCCATCCTGGGAAATGACAGCATAATGAGGCATTTCCATTTGCTGTCTCCTAATCTGGCTGGAAACATCAGAGCACATGGCAGCAAAATGCTGTGTTTAAATCCATAATGACTCCTGGCACTATTCCTAATATAAATCAAGGGGGATGCAGTTATGGAAGAGAATGTTTTTATGACCCTATCTTCATGTCATCTGTCAAAAAGACAGTTTGGCCTCTGCAGTATTCATCTATTTTTATCTAGACATGTGCACTTGTTACGTGTATGCTATCACCTTCCAAATGGTGAGATTTATTTTTTCCCTGTCAGCCTCAGGAATTTCTTCCATTCCCCTGGATGCTGTGGGTGGGTAAAAAATGGATACACATTTATGGCCTGATGTGAAGTGTTGGAAAAGCCCTTTGAAACTCACTGAATGGGTTGAAGATGGCACAGAGTAGGGTGGCGAACCCTTAGCATTCTTGGCCCAGCCTGGCACTGTGCCTGAACCTGGAACAGGAGCTCCTCCAGCCTGGACACAATTACCTGATGTGAAGGAGTGAAGTCCTTCCTAAATTAATATTAAATTAAATATATATAAAATCTGTAATTAACAAACTTTTTTCAGCAGAGAATGCTGTCTGCTCCTGCTCATTCCCAGTCAGGGAAGAAGCTACTCTGTTCTTTCTCTCCCATTCTGTGAAAATGCCCTTTGGGCATCACATTGTCTAAGTGGAATTTTGTCCATTTTTACTGGAATAGAATCTAGCAACAGTTCTGGTATAGCTTCCCTGTGCCTGTGTGTTTGCAAAGGGACACCAGGATAGACTCACATCATTTAACTTCTGCAGCCTCTGCTATTAGATAGCAACGTAGATATGGAAAGCATGAGGGAATCACAGAAATAATGGTTTCTTCAAAAAGATATACTTTGGAAACAGCTTTTCTATTTCCACTTTATTGGGTATTTTTAGTTGAGCAGCTGTTCTTCTGGTGTTGATCTAAAACCTGTTTCTTTCATGCCTAAGGAAAGAAATTTATTCTTGTGGCTATAGAATTCAACTTCAGAGGTCACTTACCATTTCCAAGTTCAACGCACTCTGGAAGGAATCTATATTCTTCTATGGTTCCTGGGTATGAAAGCAATCTCTAAATACTCTGAGGATGAAATGAGGTCAAACCTGCAATTCCGCACAGCTACTGCTGAGGGAAGCCAGCACTCCAATGCACTGCTTTGTTTCTGTCAAAGCAGTTTAGAAAACAGCAATAGGAAATTATTTTGCAATAAATAGCAACTTACAAGCACAGACGGGCTGCAGCCTCAGGTTTCCCTTCAAGCTATTCCCCTAAAAAGAGATTGGGAATTGCAATTGGCTGCATTCACTTGGTAGGTGAAGGACAAGCTCTTTCACATGCAAATTATTACAATTGCGTCATTTACAAATCCCTCTCATGCACTAAAGCCTTCAGGTGTTCACCAGCATAGGGCTCAAGCCTCAAGATTTCCCTTTGCATGTGGGTTAAAATGGTGCTCAGAGGGAAGCAGCAGCCAGCACCTCACAGCTGCTATGGAACCTCTGCTTTTCTCTGTCTCTCTGAGGACTGAGGCAGGAGCTGAAGAAGTGATGCCAACATTTGTTCAGAAGTGGTGGAGCTGAGCCACTCCCTGGTGACCTTGGAGGAAATGCTCTCCCGTGCATCATCTGGGGGCTGGCTCGGGTCACCAAGGCCAGACCCACTCTCCACTGCCCAGGAAACGGTCACAGAATCATTATCAGGACAGCTGGAAGAGATCCCCAAGCTCGTCAGGTGTCCCCTCGGGCCAAAGACCACCATCCCCACTTAGCCATACCGTGGATGGGGGTGTCCCGAGCCAGGGGTGCTGCAGGGACACCCCTTCCCCAGAACGCTGGGCGGGGGCTGCACATGACCCTGGAACTGCTGTATCAAAGCATTTCCCTTTCTTCTCTAAGCTGTTTATCTGGAAGCCTCCACTGTGTCAGAGGCTCAGTGCAGGTGTTAATTACACTGTGCTCATTTCTAAGGTGGGTATTACACTGCTTTCCCTGCTTCAGCAGGGGGATTTTACAAAAATTTTAATACCCCATTCTGGAGAAAATCGAGCATTATCAATGTTTCCCAAAATGTGTTTAAAAATTTCACACAATTCAGTATTTGCAGGGGTTGCAATTAGCTAAGCTGGTGCAGAACCTCCCAAAATAACCAGCTCCTTTCTTTTCTGGGGCTTGTTATAACACACAGAGGTTGTTACATGTTTTCTCACCATCAGATTGTAGTTTGATTCAATTCATATAGTAGAAGACATAAAACCAGTTTCTTTTTAACCCTGTTCTTACAAAAATCTTCCTTTCCTCCAGCCACCTGCATTTGAAGTAGCCTGAAATACTGACAGAATTTTGCTCTATGAAATCCAAGAAAATTTCAACATTCAGGGAACATACACCTGCTTAAGTTGTCCCTTTATGTGCTCAGAAGCTCAAACCCTTGATAAACTGATACACAAACTAGAATTTATGTATGTATAGATATACATACACACAGTCCACCTTATCTCCTGCATCTTCTATTTCATGTGTCAGAAACTCTGTATAGAAAAATATGTGTATAAAGAACCTTTGCTCTACTGTAAAACTGCAGGTGTCTCTGGGTGAGAAACATTATCTATTTAACTGTGCAGAGGAGCCCTACAAATCCATATAACATGAGGCAACATTATTACGTCGCTATTTCCCATGAAGTTTGGGCAGCATCCTGTCAACCAGGATGCTACTAATTTTCTGTATGAAATGACAGAACTTGGGCAGAAATTGGATAAGGCTTCATTTCTTCCACAGTATTCCTGGAAGTGTTCAAGGCCAGATTGGAGGGGGCTTGGAGAAACCTGATCTAGTGGCAGGGGTTGGAATGAGATGAGCTTTAAGGGTTCTTCCCACCCAAACCATTCCAGAATTCTATATATCCCTTCTCTTGCAGTAAGGGTTATAAAAGGGTTATTTGCCTAAACAACTGGCTTTTTTCCTTATCTGGAGGAAGGTGTGGCTTTATGTGCCCTCCGGCTCATGCTGCGCCATCTCTGATAGAGCCCAACAGTGCTGTCTCCTGGAGTCATAAAATTTGCTTTCAGGAGCTGCCAATCCTTTTTTTTTTCAATCTGTCAGCACAGAGTTTTGACCAACAGTGAAAAATAAGTTGATTAAAAGTAAGTCTAAGCAACTCTGTATGTGTAGCTCATTGAAGTAAAAAAAATTGTCCACTGCAGCTTCAAGATCTTTGTAATTAATACATGTAGAGTGATTGATTGACCTCAAAACTTTGTGACAGAAAATCTATTCACTTGTCAATCAACTCAAGAAGAGCTGCCATTTAAAAAGGACTAAGACAGATGGCACCAATGAATTGTGCCACAGTGAAATGAAGCTGGGAATACGACAGCAATTTTTCACTTTCATCTACACTGGAGTGTCACCATGTTAATTTACAGAACCTGTGTGCAGGGCCATGCACCATATGTAAAACGACTGGCTGAGGCTGAGGGACGGGTAGGAATTCAGGAACAAATTACAGAAGGAGATGGAAACAGAATGAGAAATGCTGTACCTGAGATATGGTTTGCCAAAGGCCAGGTCTAGAGCACCTGATGGAAGCAAGGAAGTTCAGCGCTGCTTCCCAAGACTGGGAATTTCTGAAGTTCTACATGCACTTCTGAGGAGTTGGATGAAGCTCTGCAGAACTTTGTAAAACCATGTAAAAATGTGATTTGTGAACTCAAGTTAAGTTCCCCAGTACCCAGTACAGGTGTGTCTGAGTGTGAGGTGCAGCAGCAGAGACTGGGGAGGTGTGACCAAAAGTCATTTTGGCTCGATGACAAGCTGTGAAGTGTTGCTGTCACCCATCAGTCTCCCGCCTTTGCTGGAATACTTTGCATTGTAACCTTGCTTCCATTGGCACTGCTTTTAGGAACAGACAAACAGAGCAAACAAGTTAAAGAGCTTTGCAATGTCTCGGTCTGGACAAGCAGGTACCTGCAACAGCTCTGCCATACCTGGCTGTGCAGTGGACGTCGCACAATCATGGAATGATTTGGAAGGACCTTAAATCTCATCTCGTTTCACCACCTGCCATGGGCAGGGACACCTTCCACTAGACCAGGGTGCTCCAAGCCCCATCCAACCTGGCCTTGAGCATTTCCAGGGATGGGGCAGCCACAGCTTCTGTGGACACCCTGTGCCAGGGCCTCAAAACCTTCAGAGGGAAGAATTTTTCCCCAATGTCCAATCTAAAACTCCTCTCTTTCAGTTTAAATCCATTCCTGTCACTCCCTACCCTTGTAAAAAGGTGTAAAGAGATGTTCAGAACTTGCCAGATGATGGGCAGAGCCGAGCACCACCAGGGCTCTGTGACTGCCACCTCATTGCTGAGACCCTTCTTGTTCTGTGTGCTAACGCTCAGCTCTGCTGGAATCAGAAGGGACCTCTCTGGGCAGGAAAGTCATCCCACTTCTCCTGAGATTCTGCAATAGCAAGTAATTTTTTCCAGCTTTGCATCATCGACGCTCCTGTCGAACAGTGATGAACCACCCAAAGCTTTTGCTGTTAAAGGCAGCTGGGATGGTGCAGGTGGTATAGGAAAAGCAGCACAAAAGATGGGGATAGAATTATGGGAAATTATTCCAGAGTATAAACCAAAGCAAAGTTCTTTTCAATACGGCACTTGGAGTTTCCAATAAAAACACTTTATCCCTTGAAAGCGCGAACTACATATAATTAAGAAGTGCAAATGAAGGTGTTTAGCAAAGTGTTTTGCTGCATTTCAAAGGGACATACACACACAAAATCATTCTTCAAAGACTGCCAGTGCCCCAAGCATGTGGGAATCTCTCCCTGCCAGCTGCTACCCACCCAGCACAGAGCAGAGGATGTGCATACACGCTAATTGCTGTTAGGTATGGTGGCTTTTTTTTTTTTTTTTAAGTAATACCTTCTTTCTCATTTAAGCTTTTTCTCCTTCCAGATGAAAACAAACTGCATTAATTTCTTCTGATTTTGTGGAACCTCAGCTCTGTTTACACTGACTCAATGCTTCTTAATTTAAACCCAGGACAACTGTAATTTCAGCTCTATTTGCAACTGTTCAGATTTTAATATATTAGCCTGAACATTTCTGCAGAGGATGCTGAGCACTATTTTCATTATGGTTAGTGCTGCAAAAGTTTTGGTTCTGTCAGCTCCACTATTAATATTTTATAATCAATAACCAGATAAATAATAATGCAATCAGGATCCCCTTTGCTTGTGATAGAGTAGACAATATCCTGAGAATGCAATGGTATAAACCAACAGTTCTGACACTCAGTGGAGAAGATGTTCACAGCATGTGCTGTGTTTGGCCCTGTGATACAACAGAAGAAAACAAACAAAATGAATTAAAAGGCTGCAAAATTTTTATGCAAAGGTGTGCATTGATAGGACAAGGAGGAATGGTTTAAACTGACAGAGAGAAGGTTTACATTCGATATTAGGGAGAAATTCTTGACTGTGAGGGTTGTAAGGCACTGGCACAGGTTGCCCAGAGAAGCTGTGGCTGCCCCATCCCTGGAAGTGTCCAAGGCCAGGTTGGAAGGGGCTTGGAGCACCCTGGTCTAGTGGAAGGTGCCCCTGCCCATGGCAGGGGGAGTGGGAAGGGATGAACTTCTAAGTTTCTTTCTAACCCAAAACACTCCTGGATTCCATAATAAATATTCCTAGCATGCTAGTTCAAATCCTTGCATTCAAATTATCTTCAGTGTGAGACAGTGTGGAATATTTAGTATCAGTTACATGCTCCTACTGCTGCAGGTCACGGGCATGGGAAGCTGCTAAAAATTCGGAGCAGACGCCTCCGTGTCAGCCCTGCCGCTCCCAGGGAAGTTCCCATCTGAGCGCAGTAAACTTCAGTGGAAACCATGGAATGCTGATAGTGGCACGTGATGAGAAGCGTCTCGGAGTGGATAATGGCTCTTTGCTGCCTGATAAGCAGGTGCACATGGAGATGGGCAGGCTCCAGCGTGGCCATCACCGGCACGGGCACCACCGGTGCCGCCACCACTGTTGTGGGCACCACCAGTGCCGTGCCCAGCTCAGATGCCCCATGCCAAAGTGGCTGAAACCTCTTCTCTGTGGAACAAAAGAGAAAGCATGACGGATACGGCTGCTCTGGACTGTAATTAGCCTTCGCTTCAGCTGCTAATGGGGTGTGAAACGGAATCCCCTGGGCTGGGCTCTGCACAGCTCTCCTGGGACCCCGGAGCAGTCTCTCTCCGACCATGAGGTTGTGAAGCCCAGGAGAAGCAGAGCCCACGGGCGGTGTTTGCCTCTCCACTGCTGTGGGAAGGGGGTCCCTGCCCGGCTGCTCCATCGCTGGCAGCTCCTAAAAGCCGCGGCTCTGTGGTTGTTGGCTGCTGGGCTCCCAACGGCACCGTCAGCCCCAGCCTGTCAAGGCTTGTTGTCCCTTAGAGCAGCCAAAACAAAGGAAATGCAGGCAGTAGCTATGAGAGAAGAGAAGAGAAGAGAAGAGAAGAGAAGAGAAGAGAAGAGAAGAGAAGAGAAGAGAAGAGAAGAGAAGAGAAGAGAAGAGCTCTAGATGTGTGAAGAAGGTGAGTCAAGTGATTAAGCTCCACATCAGTCCACTGGCAGGAGGTCCTGAGGGGTTTGCCTGGCTGTGTGGTGCTTCCTGGCACTTGGAATCTACCTGGTGCTCAGCAGCATGGACCAGCTTCTCCTCCCATCTGCATTTCTGGTGAGCAGCCTGAGATGAGTGAGTGCCTGTGGCTGGATGGGTTCACACAGAGCTGCTTCTCCAGATCAGAGTTTCATGGTCCAGCTCATGAGTTGTGGACATGGCACAGCCTCACCTGCTCCTGCCCAGCTTCAAAATCAACAGAAAATAAAGCCAAGTGCTCTGAGATGCTGATATCCAATGACTGCTCCCAACAAGAGAGAGACCTTACTCTGGATGTTTTGGGTCAATTATCACACTGCCTGGAATATCACAGTATATACGTACTGAAACTGAGAAACAACCGTTTGAGCTCATGTTGTACAGCTTGGCCTGAAGTTTCCTTTACAGTGAATTATTAGGTTGATGATAAATACATTTTGTCATATCCTACATCATAAACATTTCTTTCTAGTACTAATTAGAAAAGATTCATTGTCACAGAAGTTAAAAGTATCTGTAAAATCTTGCCATTCTTTCACTAAGCACTGTGCAGGCAGCTGTGCCCCCACAAATCTGGGATACAGTAGCAGATGGGAGGCATTCCTGTACAATTAGCCAGCAAGGCTGGGTTACCCACTAACGTGGGTAATTAAAGAATTTGTAGAAAAATATTTACCTAAGGCAGAAATATGAATATTACATCTCTCTGCCTCTAATTTGGGCCTCATGTTCACTGTTGTTTTTTGAAAGAAGAAGTACAAGGGATGGAGCACAAAAAGACCTTTTCCAATTGCTCATGTGCTAGAGGGATTTTTTAGGCTTGGGAAGGGTTTTTTTTAGTTGGTTATTTGTTGATTTAATGAGGGCTGAAAACCTTTAGCTGCTGCTTTCTGGTCCTCTGGTGGTAACCAGAAACATTATTTTCAGCTGTGTTTTCTGAGGGTTATTGTTGAGCATGGCTGTACTCAACACAGCCAGAAAATGTTGGGGAATACAATTATACGTAATATGTTGAAGACACAAGACCCTGTGCAGCAATCCTTAGCCACAGGTCATGTTTTTCCCTCTGGCTGTGAACCCCAGTACAGGGTATTTCAGCAGCTTTGCCATTACCAACACAGGCAGTGGGAGCAGTTTGCTGGGCACAGAGATGACTCTGGGCAGGAGATCTTCCTGGCACCATTGGATTTATAACCCACATGTATCCCAGTGCCTTAAACAAACACAGAGTCTTGCTGATGGGAAACCTTTTGGACTGGTTCAGCATTCACCATAAATTACTCGAGTGGGAGCATCTCTCTCTTCCTGCGGCAGGGGACAGCAGGGGCACAGCTCCTGCAGACATTCCCCTCCCAGCAGGTCCCTGACAGCCTGAGGGGATTGTTTTGTCTCCTCTGCTCCCAGGCGTCTGTCCAAACGGATGGGTGAAAGTGTCTTTGGTGCCAGAGGCTGGAACTGGGATCAAAAGAGGAAAAAATCTAAGACTGGACACAGCAAATGCAGACATAGCCATGCAAACCAACCCAGAAATTGTGACGTTTGGGCCTTCTGGTGCCACACAGCATCTTGGCAGGGGGGAGCAGAAATCCCTCACATTACGCACAGAACTGTAAATGTGATCCCATTCCTTTTCTGACTCCTCTGCATGGCAAAATAGTCAAAATGCAAACCAAGAGGAAAATACTGAGCTTCATATTAAAAGTCTTGCCTAATTTTGTCATGAAAGATATTGGATCACATTCCTATTGTGATTATAGTCAGTATGTGAAATTGTACAATCCTGTAAATGAATTCTGGAATGGTTTGGGTTGAAAGGGATCTTAAATCCCATCCTTCCATGGCAGGGACACCTTCCACTAGACCAGGTGGCTCCAAGCCCTGTCTAACCTGGCCTTAAACACTTCCAGGGATCCAGGGGCAGCCACAGCTCTGGGCAACCTGTGCCAGGGCCTCGCTACCCCCACAGGGAAGAATTTCTTCCCAAAATCTAATCTAAACCTATTCCAAGGTATATTATAGCATCATCTGCAGAGAGAATGAAGCTCCCAGGCAGACTCCCAGCCAGATGAAGATGCAGTTCAGCTCAGGCTTTAATGTCCAATGTTCCTCAAAGAGTGATGAACTTTGAGTGGGTAGCAGGGCAATTTCTTCTCTGTATCTCATTTGGGCCAAGAATGACAAATGTAGCTGTTAATTTAATTGTCAGCTGAATTGTCTTTTGCAGAGCTGGCCCAAAAATCAATGCATGAAGTTATGTTGCTGCATGTATGAGTGTTATCTATACCCCAAAAAACCCCATGCCTGCTTTTAGTCCATTGGGAAACGGTGTAAGATGATAATAAAGCCTGAACTCAAATAGGCTGTTTGGCTGAAATACCTGTGATTTAAGATTTGTGTGTTCCCACTTCCACCGGAGCAGAAATGGAAGGTCATGTGCTACTGCTGGGAGCACAGGGATGGGCCAGGGAAGCCTGGAGAGCAGCAGTGAGCATGGGGATGGATCTGCTCTGTGGCAACTCACCTGGGGGCAAATCCATGCCCAGGTGGGGAAATGTCCCTAGGAAAGGGCTGCGAGGTGTGAAATACAAGCCCCCGAGAGCTGTGTGGTACTGTCTGCTAGGCTGAGTTTTAATCCCAGAATGCCAGAATGGTTTAGGTTGGAAGGACATTAAAGATCATCTCCTTCCACCCCCTGCCATGGGCAGGGACACCTTCCACTAGACCATGGTCCAACCTGGCCTTGAACATGTCCAGGGATGGGGCAGCTGCAGCTTCCCTGTGCAGCTTGTGCCAGGGTCTCACCAGTAAAGAATTCCTTGTAACATTTAATCTAAATCTCTCCTCTTTCAGCTTAAAGGTATTCCCTCTTGTCCTGCCACTATCTGCCTGTATAAAAAGTTCTCTCTCCTTTTTGTAAGCCTCAAGAATGCATTTGGTGCCAGCAATACTGGTGATTCTGGCCACTTTGCCAGGCAGCACCCAGCTGGCTCCCAGCTCACCCCCAGGCTGGTTGTTCCTTTGACTGGAAAGATGTGGAGGCACCAGAACTGGTTTGGCTTTTGGGTGTATTATTTTCCATGAGCAACATTGCCCATGTTTTGTTGCTTGAGCAATTTAGACCACTTAATTTGTCTCAAACTAGTTACTTCCTCACTAAGACAGCAAGGCTACTACAAGCACAATTAAAAACAATTAAAAATATTTGATATGCAATATAGTCCTTCAGCTTTGGGCCAGATTTTTGCTTAATAATTTAATTAAAAATTCATGTGAACCCCCAAAGAATCACAAGCTCCCTCTGGGAGTCCAAATGGGTTTTTCTCTGAGCATCACTCGCATCGCCCTTAGTACCTGAAATGTAATGTAATGCCTGATGTGACATGAAAATGCTATTTTCTCATCAAGAACACAATGTCAGAATTATTTTCATCCTGTTCTTTAAGATACCTGTGCTTTCCCATTCTCAATTAAATGTCAGGTCACACTGAGTATCCAATCAGCTGAAGCTGCTTCAGATCCCATTTCACAAAAGCATGGAGAGGAATGTTGGATTTTTATCACCTTCATTCTTTGAATTGAAACATCTAGATCTATCTGGAGACTATATAACCTGAGGAATAACCTGACATATCCAGCCCATGTTAAAACAAAGCTGGGGCTGCCTGCACCCACCATCACATCCTGCCCCAAACAAACCATGCACAGCTCTCATTGCCTCCTTCATCCACTATGTTGCATTGAATTAAGCTACAAGATTAAAGCAATAAGAAAACAAAATTGAAACAAGTTGTTAAGAATGCAAATAATGTCATTTGTAATTAGATCTTTTGTCTTCCCTGCTCCATTATAGCCTTTCCTGCTTTTGTTCTCCTCCTCATCCTTCGTTTGATTTTTTTTTTTTAATCCGTTGCCAAGCTCTGAATAACGCATCTGCATTATGTAATCCTCAGACAAATAATTAACCTGAAGAGGCCATGGCATCTTTCTCTAGCATCGTTCCTGCCTTCACCTCTGGTTTCCGACAGTGGCATCCCAAAAATCCTGAAGGCATCAGACCTGCTGCTCCCAGGGTACTGCAGGCAGAGATTTTGCCCCAGAAATCCAAATGGGAATATCTGGTGGTGTTGGAAGCCAGCCTGGATTGTTCTGCCAAGGCTGCAGGGAAGGCTGGAGAGCAGCTGAAGGAAGATGTAGCTCTCAGCCCTGTGCCTTGTGCTCCCCTGGCTGACCCCTGTCCTTACTGGGCTGGGTAGGCAGTGCTGGTTTGGGGCGCAATATCCCCAGAAGTGCAAACCTCTTCAGTCCAGCTGTGGGCTGTAAATGTCTGTTGTCACCCCAGGAAGAGGCTTAATCAGCCCAGGCTCCTGGTGTTTGAAAAGCATCACCAGCACAGAGACCTGAGCTGACCAACAGGGATTTGAGCAGGGACCAAGGGAAAGAGGAGAGCAGCACTGACCTCTCATTGCTCAGGGCTCTGGCTGTGCACAAAGAGGGCTTGGTTCAAACTATCTCCCAAGAGCTGCCCATATTTGCCTTGAAGCCCAGCTTTTACAACCACATTTTTGTAGATTGTTAAGGAGAACAGCTTTATCAGCATCCTATTCCAGCTCCTCCCAGCCTGATTCTCTCACCCAGCCAACACTGCTCCCATTCATTCCTGTCTGGATGCTGTAGCTGTAGCTGGTGTTTTGTGATTCATACTTTTGGTTTCCCAAAACTGGATTATTTCAATCTGAGGTCCTTTGGACTGCTGCAGACTGTTCTGGCATAGAGCTGGGCTGCAGCTCAGTGTAACACACAGAACTTTTGGCTGTGATCTCTGTTATGGGTGATCATCCACTTCCTTGCATAGTGGATTGAGTTAAAGCTCCATGAGGTGCTCTGCCCTCTTCATCCCACAGGAATCCTCCTCCTTCCTTTTATAATTCATGTGGTTTTGAGCCAGCCATGGGGCTGCAGGTCTCGGTTATGTCCAAGTCATGTTCTTAACCCAACTCTGAACTTACTTGTGAAGAAAATGCCACTAGGTTAAAACAAATTTTCCCTTTCTGAGTGGAGTTGCTCTTGGTTCTGCTGTGTCAGCTGACCTCCCATTTTCCACACTGAAAAGAGCCCCATCCGGGGGCTGATCCTGGTGGGACTATGTCAACATCCCAGCCCTCATCCTGCCACTGTGTCACTCAGTATCCAAAAGGTTATTTTGTTGGCATATGTACACAGTAAATAGACTTAAGTATTTGATTGAGGGAATCAAAATGTTTTTCCTTTGCATGCTCCTTTACAGGAGTTTGAGTTGATTTTTAGTTTGTCATTGGTAATTAAGAATGGAAATTACTGCTTCTAATTCGTCATTTATTGTCCTCTGGTGCAAACAAGTTTCTGTGGTATCAGGGAATTTCCCATCTGTGCCGTGCACACACATGGATGCAAGATGATGTGGAGATCACTGTGTAAAGAACCATTAAAAGTGACTCCAGGAATCAATAAGCTCCCAGCTTTGATTGTGTTATCAGTATTGATTCAGTTAAAAATTATTTATCTTAATCCCAGGCCTGCAGCTGCTGTTGGTTTAACCCTTTGGAGGAGGCACGTTATGGAGGCATCTGCCTGGCTTCCAGGCTGTGGGGGGCTTTCTCCATGATGAAATCTCTTAGGGATTTTCTGCTGTGCTGACCCAAGTGCTTTCCCCTGACGACTGACTGGAAGCTGAGTGGCAGAACACCTGGTACCTCGCTGGCATGGGATGTGAGTATTGGTCCCACTCTGGGGCTGGAAGGGACTGGAGCATCCCTGTGCTGAACCTGGTATCCCCATCCGGGGGGTCCATTACTGCACTGGTTTCCCCTGAGACATCTCTGCACGCTATTTCTTGGCTTGACTGTGCCCCTTCATGCCCCCTCAACCTCCCATACACCTTCCTCCTTCTTTGACTCTCCAGTATTAAACACTTGTTTCCCATTTATTCTCAAGAAAAAACATTCTTAACTCCTAATAGCTTTCCTAAAGCCATAACCTGCTTTGTCTGCTGTTTAATGGGGAATCAATATTGTTGTAATACAATGAAATTTACATTGATTTGTCTCATTTTAACTGGCAGCTAAACCAATATGGTACTAGTCCATGCGCTCCTGCCAGGATGCCCAGTTGGCTTATTCAAGCCTGACGTGTTTCTCTTTGCTAATAATTAATTACAAAAATCTGGCATAAGATTTGCAAAGGGGGTTAGGCACAATTACTACTTGCAGCACTTTTCTAAATTAATGCAAAAGTGGAAACTGTCAAACTGAGATGTGCTCACTCTGGCAGGTGCAGGCTGGACAAGGACACCCACCTTGCCAAATCATCATAGCATCCCAGAACAGCTTGGGTTAGAAGCAGCCTTAAGGCTCATCTCCTTCTAGCTCCCCTGTTATGGGCAGGGACACCTTCCACTATCCCAGGTTGCTCCAAGTCCTGTTCAACCTGTCCTTGGACACTCCCAAGGATAGAGCAGACACAGCTTTTCTGGGCAACCTGTGCCAGGGCCCCACACCCAGGGGGGTCAGCAGAGTTGTGCGGAGCCCATGCCTTGGAGCCACCAGTGGGTGCCCAACATCCTGATGACCTTACACTTACACTGACTTTCACTGGAACCATCTAATGGCCATCATTTCAGCTCCCCTGACGCACACCCTATTCTTCCACTAAGATGTGGGTTTAGGGTGAACTGTGTACTCTGGAGATGGGAGAAGTCCGTGTGAGAAGCAGTGCTGCTCTGCCAGTCTCAGCCCTGCTCTGTGCCTACCACAGCACAGGCAGCGAAGTGTGGGTGGAGATCCGAGCCTGAGGTGTCCATGCCGTGCTCTGAATGCCTAATTAGCCCAACAGCTTCTGTAATTACAGCAGCACAGCCTGCTGCAGGAGTATTCCCTAACTGGCAGCTTCAGGCAGTCAGCTGCTCATCCCTGTGGCTCAGGAGGGACCTGAGATCACCCATGAAATGACACATACAGGAGGAAAAGGGCAGGGCTCTTGTTGCTTTTGGTTCAACAGCTGGTGTGGATCTACCAACAAGAAATCAAAAGGTGAAATGGATTTCAGGCCACAGAAAAAGGATGTTTGACTCAGGGGGCTGGGAGATCCATTTCTCTTTCTAACAAGGCAGAGATTAACTCAGAGGCAGGAGGGACTACTCCTCTGAGACAGGAATGCTCCCAGCTGCAGTTTACATGGGATCTACAATAATTCTGTGGTATTAATATAATTACCAGACAATCGATTTCAATAACATAATCACAACCCATATTTCATTCCTCAATTAGAATTCTGATGAGAACAATTTCTAAGCCATAACCTCTGCACAAACCCACCACTAAAAAGAGAACAATCGAGTAATTTCTCTCACCATGTTAAGCCAATTAGCCAGTGGCTATGGAGCAGAAAGGATTTTTCTTACTGGCTACTCATCAGCAGCGGAAAGAGAAGTTTCAGGGGAAGAACATCTGGAAAGAGAAGTTTCAGGGGAAAAACATCTGTCTCTTCCAAGGCCATTTTTTTTTAAGACTGAGCCATTTCTCCAGTCTCTCAGTTCTGCCTTGGCTATCCTTTTCACCTTCCTGCACCTCTGCAGTGTTTTCATGCTGATGATGACACCAGGCTTGGCCAGCTCCTGTTTCTGCACCCAGTGGAGGGAAGGGGAAGGGTGAGAGACAGCTGAGCACACAGAGGACTGAGACACTTGAACTCAAAAATTTAGGGCTCTCCCTGTCTCAGAGCTTGATCTGTTCCCAGCTGGTGATACAGCAGGTCACACCACCCTCCTGCAGGTCCAGAGCCTGCACTACCTCCCGCTCCAGAGCTGCTCCAGACATCAGCTCTGTATGTCCTAAATTTAAACAAATTACGTTTCCACCTGTCCAGGAGATCACAACAACGTGCATGGGATGAATCCTGCTTACCTCAGCACTGGAATTAAGGAGCAGAAATGTGACTGTTTGCCACAGGAAAGCAGTTCAGAAAGATGCATATTACACGTTGTCATGTTATATATGATGGCTTTGCACTGCAGTCCTTGGAGATTGTAATGAATAAAATCTTGACAACATTTTCTCCTGCATTAATCATTTTAAGCTGATCCTACAGGATACAAGGGCAAATTAAATTCTATTTGCAATTTCATGCATGATGCCCGGCACAGCCGATGCCTGAGCCAGCAGTTTTTCAGTAAGACAAGCGTGTAAGCAGCAATTATGCAGTTACTTTCTCCCATGTGCCAGCTCTCTTATTACTGACAAATTTATAAATGAAAATGTATGAATGTTATTAAACTCACCTTCAAGGATGGACCAAATTAAAAAGAATAGTTTATAAGACTGTATTTGAAGAAAAGCTCTACATTTAATGGTTAAAATAATAAATGAAATGTATGCCTTCGCACAGTGCAGGGACCAGGAGGTTCTGATTGCAGGCTGCTGGGACCAGCACTCAGTCTCACATCTGGAAATAAGCACAGGCACACCTGGCTGCAATGGGATGGTCATACCCTGTTTTGGGGTGCTCCAGCCAGAGGTGCTGGGTGAGACACCCTAGTCCCAAGCAGGCAGGGCTGCACAGGCAGCAGAGGGATGGGTGGGATATTCCAGACACTTCTGGCTTCAGCATGCTTCCTGCTTCCTTTTAAAGCATAAATCACAGGAGGAGCCTGGCTACGGAGCCCTTTGATGGGACAAGGGGGAATGACTAAACTGACAGAGAGCAGATTTAGACTGGATATTAGGAAGAAATTCTTCCTGTGAGGTGGTGAGGACCTGGCATGTGTTTCCCAGAGAAGCTGTGGCTGCCCTGGATCCCTGGAAGTGCCCAAGGCCAGGCTGGACAGGGCTTGGATCAGCCTGTTCTAGTGGGAGGTGTCCCTGCCCATGGCAGGGGTGGGATGAGATGATCTTTAAGGTCTCTTCCATCCAAACCGTTCCATGATTCGATGATTCCTATGCCTTGGTAATATTAGTCAGCTCCAGAGAGGGCAGGAAAGGAGATAGATAACAAACCTTCATCTGGGAGAAATGCATTAAACTTCCCTTCAGAGGAATTAAATTCCTGCCTAGGTACTCCCGAGCCAACCAGCCCTGTGATCTTCTGTCCCCCTCCATGGCACAGCATATGCTGATAATGCTCTGTGCAAAAGTTCAAAGCTATTTCCTGCTTCATTTGTAAGGAGACCAGTCTTAATCGGGTTAGAACATAATACTCTTTTAGTTCTCTGGAGGGGAAACTTACACTTTTCTTCAAAGCAGTTTTCTCTGATAACTTAAAATCTTCTCCCCTCTGCCTTTCTCTTCCTTCAATGTTATTTCCTCACTGGGAGGAAGTGAGTTTTGTGAAGTTATCATGTAGAATATCATCTACCAGGCTCCTCTGCTTTGGTCTTTCTCAGAGCAATTGCACCAGAGCCCCAAGAACACCTGGGGCCAAAGCACTGGAGCACATCCCACTGGGATAATGCAGCTCCTGCCCTGCTTCTTGTGGCAGCCTCCCTTCTACCCACCTTCCAATTCCCATGGAGATTTTTTCCCTCTCCATTATCTTAGATTAAGGAACTCATCACCTGAGTCTGCAAAAAGTTTGGGAAGACCCTGGAAAAGATCAGGCATCAGCACAGAGGACAAGGAAGCCTGGAAACTAAAAGCGGGCAGGTTTACATTGGATATTAGGAAGAAATTCTTTGCTCAGAGGGTGGTGACGCCCTGGAAAAAGTTGTCCAGAACAGCTGTGGCTGCCCCATGCCAGGAAGTGTTCAAGGCCAGGCTGGACAGGGCTTGGAGCAACCTGGGACACTGGAAGGTTGAAACAAGATGAGCTTTATGGCAGGGGTTTGGAACAAGATGGTCTTGAAAGTCCTGTCCAACCCAAACCATTCTGTGATAATATAAAACCTGTGCTTTATAGTGCTTGCCAGCCCCTCACATCCTTTGTTCACCTCTGCTTCTCCCTCCCTCTCCCTGCTCTGTGTGTCATATTTATCCCAGTAATCAGGTCAGCCAGCTCTGCCCTGCATTTTGGAGGGCACGTGTCTGAGAGATGATCTGTGTGCCCCAACAGCAAGGCACTACCAGGACCCCGCTGCCACTGGCATTGTCACACCCCCGTAGCCGCTCTGTGGGACCCCTCCTGCCCAGACAACCTGCAGGAGAGCCACGATTATCAGATCCCTTGGCAGGGAGGCCACCAGCATGTGGCTGTCCTGTGAAGCCCCCCAAGATGTGGGGGAACCTCGCATGGTACAGACCCATCCCCAGGCTCCTGTCCCCTTGTGTCCACTCGCTCCATGGGCACGTGCTCTCGGGTGTCAAGCCAGGATCCTCCTGCTTCTGGGGCTTTGTGAGGCACGTAAAATCCTAGATGTGGCCTCCGGCACCCTGAGAGGGAGCACATCAGGTCTGACAGCAAGTGTGCAACAGGCTGAACCCTCCTCAACAGAGCCGTGTGCCCCACTCTGCGGGTCCAAGTAAAGCTGTGAGCTCCCTACTACAATCTGCTCACCTCTCAAATTTTCCTAACCCTGGAAACACAGTCCTGATTAAAATATTGACAGGAGGAAGTGGAATCAATCAGCAGCTGGCAGAGCAGGCCAAGCTGTGCATTAAGTAGAAGGTGCTGGGCTGTGACAGGCTCCTCAGGTGGCGTTTAATGGCTGTTTGCACAGGAGAAGTGACCCCCGGCTCAGTGGTGGCAACAATTAGCACTGAGCACACCACAGTGTGAACTATTTTAATGTCAGATAAAGTCTCCTGGTCCTGCTACCCTTGAGCATCCCAGCAAAAAGCTGAGTTTTATTTTTCAAGGATGAAGGTCTCGTTCTCGGGGTTCTGGGGTGCAGCTCTGTGCAGATCATGCAGGGTGGTCGTTACTGGTTGTCACCCTGTGGCAGCTGCCCTTGGGATCTGGCACAACTAGGGGGAGATTTTCTCATGTGCTTTTAGGGAATGGCAGCCAAACCCTGGGATGGAGGGAGGAGAGCCAAGGGCTTCTCTGAGAGAGGTGTTTGGGAAAAAGGGTTCCCTCCAGCAAAGCAGAGAGGGATGTGGGGATTTCAAGGCTGCACTTGGTACAACTCCATACTTACAAGTGATAACGGGGCTCTTTTGCCCTCACCAGTGTCCCAGCTGTGTGTGCACAGCATCAACTGCTCCAAACTGGGCTCCAGGATTCGGCCATGGGTGCCAGTGAGAGTGGCTTGGCCCCACTCCTGCCCTGCACACTGCTACTGAAAAATGTAAAAGCAGAGTTATGAGGAGCATCAAAGGGCTGAGGAGGAAATGTTAACCCACATCAAAGATGGAGACCCGAGCAAGAGGCTTGGCGGGGGCAGCAAACACCACAGCAGCCAGATCAAAGGGAATAAAACACCAAGGTATGCAGTATTTCTCTGCCAGCCAGAGAGATAACTAAGAGAGCTTGAAAGGCATCTTCTGCACTCATGACCGAGCTCCTAACCCTGCTTGATGAGCCTGCTGCTCCCTACCTTCCTGTCTCTGCTCCACACAAAAGCAATAATCACAGAATCATAGAATCACAGAATAGTTTGTGTTGGAATGGACCTGAAGCTCATCTCATCCCACTCCTGCCCCAGGCAGGGACACCTTCCACTGTCCCAGGTTGTTTCAAGCCCCATCCAACCTGGCCTTGGATGCTTTCAAGGGATGGGGCTTGCCACAGCTTCTCTGGGCAACCTGTGCCAGGGCCTCACCACGCTCTAAGGGAAAAATTTCTTCCTTCATAAGGTAGAAATGGGTAAATACTTGATGGGAAACACCATCTGAGGTTTTGCCTTCACTGTGTATTCATTTTCCTTGCATGGCTCAGGGTCCCAGGCCCAGAGAGAAGGTGATGGTTGAGGACTGGCAGAGCATTCCCAGTTTCCCAACCCTGGCACGTCCTGCCCTCCACTTTCCCTGCTGTCTGTGGCTTTAAGCTGATTCTCTTTGAGACTACCGTGACTCCTTGCACAAACTGTCCTCTCAAGTGTCATATTAAAAAAACTATTAAAATACTTCCAGAAGGGTAAGTTTTCACACTCCTGTTACCTCCAGTATCTGCCAGCAGCGGCACCCAGAGCTAATTAACAGCCTCTGTTATCAACATATGAAACTCATTTGCAAGCAACCTTTCTCCCTCTCCCAAGGTATGCCCAGAAAATGATACATCAGGCAATTTCTTGTCATTCATGAGTTACAGTTCCTTTTCTAGGTATTTTGAGAAAGCACCATAGGTTTCGTTCTTTGGGAAATGGGGGTTTTGCCATTTGGGAGGAAACCCAAGTGAGATAGCCCTTTTTGATCCCTTTCCCAAATGGCTGATCCTGTTCCATGAGCCTATGACTACTTCCAAAATAATCCCCTGTTCCAGGGAGAAAAGCCCCAAGGGTGCAGGAGTGTCCTGAGGGGTGGGATCATCCATCAGTGTCAGAGCACCAGGGTTCATGCCTATCTTGGCAATGGATGAACCTTCCCAACACACAGAACCTGCTAGTGCCTCAAAATGAACCAAATTATCAGTATCACAACGAAAAGGCTCTTGCTCATCCCTTTCTGGTTTTGGTAGCATTATAAGGCAGATATGAGACAGCCCAAACAGTTTCCTTTTAATTCCAATAGCTTCATTCTGCTCTGTTCTCATGGGGCAGTCACACACCCAGCAGAGCCAGGGGTGGAGATGTGACTCCCTTTGGAGGCATTTGGGATATATTTCTGATTTTTGGACATTCTTGCAGCAGTAAGCCCAGAGCTGCTGTTGAGTAGAGAAGGAAGGTCTTTCATCCAAATAGAAAATTCAGAAAATAAGCAGGGAAAGAGCTTGGCTTTAAAACTCTCAGCAAAGTGCAAATTATTCTGTTTCAAAGAAATGAGCCTGTTGGAAATTTCCAATTGGAAATTTGAAAGTTTGGTTTTACGTGTTGGCGGATCAAAAGCTGCTTGTCCTTCGTGGCTGGAGGCAGTGGAGTGGCAGAAGCAATTCCCAGGCTCTGTGGGATCCCTGGGCTGGGCTGGTTATTTGCCTGGTGGCTTTAACAAGAGTTCACTCAGGCTTATCTGTGATTATCGGGTCTTTAGACTAGTCATGGTGAAAATGAAATAACAGCACAGCAGTGGCAGACTGAGCTCCCTTTGCTCTGTAGACCTAGAGCCCGCTCCCTGCTGGGCCACCAGGGCACAGCATGGTCCATTTAACACTGGGACCGAAGACAAACGGGAAGAAATTTATTCATGGCATTTTTGAAGCTGTTGTTTGGGATCTGCAGGGGGGAATTGAGTGTAAATGTGCCTGGCCTGGCTTTCCCTAACCCTTGGTTTTCTTTGAGTGAGGGAAAGGGAAAACCAGAGCTTCAGGCAGACTGTGTGGCTTCTGTTGTCCTGTAAAAACCAGGAGTAAATTCCTGGAAAAAATTTCCCTTGAAATGCAGACGGTGGAACAATCAGGCTCCTCCTTGGCTCATGGGCTCACTGCTCTAATTCAGCACCATCGATGGCACAGGGTTCACATCTCCCCTGACCTGGGTGATTTCCCATCCTGGCAGGGCTCTGGGACCTGATCCTGCAGGTTAGCGTGTGCTCCATTCAGCAAGAAGTTCCTTCAGAGTCTCCTGCCCTACGAGCTCTTGTTCTCACTATAACATCGAGGATTTTTTTCCTCTTTGTTTTCTCCTGAATTCTCCAATGCATTTGGAGCACATTTGCATTTGCAGCATTTATGCCTCAACCTTGGAAGTGTTCAAGGCCAGACTAGATGGAGTTTGGAACAACCTGGTCTAGTGGAAGGTTTCTGTGCCCTTGACATGGGGTGGAACAAGATGAGCTTTAAGGTCCCTTCCAACCCAATCCACCTTGTCACTCGTGTGGTCAGGAGGAGGCAGAGGGCAGGGACACCCCAGCTCTGCAGTCACCCCCATCTCTTCACCTGGGCACCATGTGATGGAGCAGACCTCCCTCCAGGTGGAAAAGAGAGAAGAAATTAATATGGATGCATGGAGCTGGGGCTAAATAAACACCTTTGCTGCCAAACAGTTCTCTTGATATGGGGGTTCCTAGAACTGTAAGCCCAGGTCGGCTCTGCTTCTGTCCTCCAGTGCCTCTCCCTTTGCCCCCTTTGCTCCCTTTGCTCCCTTCGCTCCCTTTGCTCCCTTCGCTCCCTTTGCTCCCTTCGCTCCCTTCGCTCCCTGTGCCCCTGCATTCAGCCCTGCTCTCAGCCCAGAGCCTCTGGGCAGCTCCCCAGCGTGTCTGGAGCAGCTTCTGGGAGCCAAGTTCGGGCATTCCCACAACCTCTGCCCACACAGAGCTGTAGCTGTGCCTGTGGAGGTCAAGAGCTGGTCTTGTATCAGAGCTGGAATAAAACCTTTTTCTGTGCCTGCGGGGAGATGAAGAAATGGTTTCCACCCTGGGAGCCACAATCCGTCATGTACGTATTTTTGTTGTCTCCTTTGAACATATTTAGAGGATTAGAGAAAACCCATATCATACAAGGGATTTAAAGGTTATGAAGGGAGAAATGCATTTTTCAGCACCTGCTGCCTGAAAAGTGTGCAGCCAAGTGTTTTAAATACCCTGGTGCTATTATTCATAGGAAATGGTTTTCTTTTATTTTTTCTTTCCCACTTTTTTTTCCCAGTGTAGCTGTAGTCATCACTCAGCCTTATAACTGTAATGGATGGTTGCTAGAAGCTTTCCAAACAAGGCAGCACAATAAGATACAGACAGTTAACCCACATCAATTCTCTACGGAAATTTCATGTTGGGGCCTTTAATTCACTCCTTTTGAAATTATTCTGATCAGTCAGCACATAGGGCACTGCTGTAGGGAAAAGATTGAACCTGGAACAAAGTGGAATGAGATTTGAAATAATAAAAATAAAGAAAAAACACAGAGGAGAGATTCAGGTACACTTCCAAAATTCTAATGAACTCATTTGCAGAGCTAAAAATTTCTCAGGGACTCCAGTTGATTCAAAGAGAAATGTATTTAATTTAAAACAACTCAGTTCAGGGAGCTCTGCACTGGGATGAAATGTATTAAATAATTGATCAACCAGGGAATAAGAAAGAGGGGGGAAAAAAGAAACAAAAAAGAAGGGAAGAAAGGTACCTAGATGGTGTGTGACCTGGAAATGAAAGACCCCTCTACCTGGGGGATGAGTGATATACTGAAGGGGTGACAGTTCCCAGAGCCACCACGCTGTGCCAAAGGCTTGGTGGCACCAGCCAAACCAGGGACACATCCCTGTACCCCTCCTGCCCTTCACCTCATCCCACTGGAGTAACACAAGTTTTAATACATTTCCTTCCAGTCCCAAAGTCGCAGAGACCCTGTGCCCTGTGTGGCCTCAGGTTTCCTTTCTGCTTCACTGGGTGTTTTACAAAGAGCTCAAAATAAAACAAATATACTTCATCCCTTCTCCTCAGCAGCTCTAAGGGCAAATTATGATGGAGCTAATATGAAAACACACACACTGATATTTTTCTGTGTTGGCTTGAATTTGGATGTAAAATGGAAATACACATTTAGTGCAGGGCTGTGGGACTACTGTGCATGCAAACAGCAATTAAAACCTGCAGCCAAATGCCATAAATCCACCAGTGACAGAGTAAATGCTGTTAAAGATGGAAAATGAAAAGGAACTGCAGTTCATTTGCATTTTGGAAGAGTAATTTTGTTCAGGCTACAGTTGTTCTGAATGAAATGTAACTTCTAAGTACTGTTTCACTGCACTGAGGCCAGGCTGTGAGTACAGGAGGCTTCAAAACACAGATGGGCTGCTCTGTACAGGGATGTGCAGAGCAGCAGGCGTTGGGGTCCATCAGTCCAGCCTGGCCCGTGGCCACCAAGTGCTCCATCCCTCTCTGCAGGGAGGTTCCAAGCAGCCCCGTCCTCCTTGACAGCACTGCCTCTCTGCATACCCTTCTAATGATCTTTATTTAAGTAGCTTCCCCGTATTAACCAAGCCAGGAGATGGCACAGCCTTCCAGACAGAGTTCTTGCTGCCAGCAGCAGGGAGTTGCTGCATTAACACATGACAGAGTTTAGATCCATCCCTTTTTGCTGCAGACTTTGCCCATCCCTTGTCGGGGAGCATCCAGACACATGGGCTGGAGAGAGCCTGTGTGAGGAGCAAAAAAAGGAGCAAAGCAGATGGATGCTCTTATAACCTCAAATAATTAAATTAGAGGCATAAATGTAATTATTATCCATTTAATTCACTCCTGACTGCGATATTGCCACTCCATAAAACTGAATTAGGGAAACTGATACACCTCAGATCATGGTTCTCCCCGGCAAAGACCGCTGTGTAAATCACAAATAAATGCTGCTTGCTTGGAGAAAATTAACTCAAATTGTATAGCTTATAAGGAAAGTGAGGCAGGGGATGGGAACAGGCAGAGATGGAAGAAGACGTATCATTTTATTTGTCTTAATAGCAGATGATGAAGCCAGTTTTTAATTAATAGGTAAAGGAACCAGGAGGACAAGGGGGAATAGCTTCACACTGACAGAGAGCAGCTTTAGATTAGATATTGGGAAGAAATTCTTGCTTGTGAGGCTGGTGAGGACCTGGCACAGGGTGCCCAGAGCAGCTGTGGCTGCCCCTGGACCCCTGGAAGTGCCCAAGGCCAGGTTGGAGGGGGTTTGGAACATCCTGGGATAATGGAAGGTGTCCCTGCCATGGCAGGGGGTGGGATGCGATGAGCTTTAAGTTTCATTCCAACCCAAACCATTCTGGGATTCTGTGGTAGTGGATCTCCCTTGTGTCAATAGGCCAAGAAAAATCCATGGATTTACACTCTCCTGCCTCCTCTCTTTCCATTTACTATACCACTCTGCACTATTTTCTTTCATACCTCATTAGGACATATAAAATATGCAAAATTGTAAAGAGCACAAACAGAATTTTGAACATTTGTTCCTTTGCTTTTGTTCTGAATGTGTTGATGCCAGAGATTCCCAGCAATGTTTACTTCTTCTCTGTAAAACGTCACTGTCAAGACAGACCTGGTTTGGGACATCAGTTGTGCTCCTCAAGAATGCAAAAGTGCTCTGTGTTAAAAATCACAAGAGCTTTGTTTCATTTTCCCTTTCTTTCCAGATCCTAAATAAAAAATCCCAATCTGTTTTCTTATTACTAAGTGCCCAGGATTATTTCAGCTCTACAAGACATCTCAGTTCTCCAGCAAGCATTGGTACTCCTCACCAAGGGTGAAGCAGAGGGTTAAAGGGCCAGAAGCACAACTGTCAACACCAGCAACTTAAGACAATTCCTGAAACACCAATTATTTTTTATCCTACAAGCACGTGCATATAGGGCATCATTCAGCAAGTGAGCTAAACCCTTGGGGTGTAAATCACACATTAAAATACAGGACTGAAGTCAAAGAGACAGATTAAAGGAGATTATTTTGGTAAGTGTGAATGTGAATTTTCTGTCTTTGTCTTGCAAGAACATTTTTATCCTCTCCACACACCCAATTTCCATGGTAAGCTAATTGTTGTAATTGCAACCAATTTTTTTGTATGTAAATTTAATGAAAGACTCTTTTCAGTGTTTAATCAGCTCATTAGAAGGTTTTATCTTTGTGAAATGGAAAAATAATAAAACACACAGAGACTGGAAACCCCAATGGGATGAGCCTCCGTGGATCAGCCCGAACCCAAGGGTCCATTTTATCTTCCAGGGATGGCGGAGCATGAGGGACCCTGCGGGATGGGGATGCTGGTGAGGCCACGGCACCGCTGCTGCAAGGAGGAGCCGCAGCGAGCGGGCAGCGAGGGGCCAGGGGGTCCCACCCGGCGGGGCCTGCCTGGGCTGCGGGGCTGGAAATGTCCTCATTCTGCACCTGAACAGCTCTGCCCGGCTGTCCCCAGGGAGAGGGGCCAGCGAGGAACGCTGTTAACACCGGGATAATGAGGTATGAACTGAGCAATAGAATTAGGTTGGAAATGACAAAACGGTCTGTGAGCTTGTAGCAGGGTGGGGCTAGGCTGTAAAAGCCTCCCAAGGACAGTGGGGAAGAAATCCACCCTACTTCTCCCACATCTGAGGTTTAATGAGTTTCCACAAAGACGTGCAGGGAGCAGTGCCCATGGTAGGACAGGACCGGGCTCCCCGGGCTTCCCCCAGCTCTGAGCTCTCAGAAATCGGCCAAAAGCAGCGCCGGCGCCTGGGGCAGAAGTGCCAGCTAAAGCAGGCACCTCACCTAAAGCCTTGCTGGAGTGGGACAGGAATGTCCAAGCCCTGCAGGCTACAAGGAGATGATGACCTGGGCACCGCCAGGGCAACTCTGGGGTCTCCTCTCTTGCAGGGTCAGAAGGGAGAGGTTCCAGGGGATGCTGAGGAAGCTGATGCACATCCTCTGCTGAACGAGGCTTCACTGCTCAGCATGGGGAGAAGCCAGAAAATAGTAAAAAATAGTAAAAAAAATCCCCCAAATTCACAACAACCAACAAAATCAAAATCAAAACCAAAACTACCACCATCACCAAAAACCAAACCAAAGAACCAATGAAAGGGACAAACAAAGATCTTCTGGCATTCTCTAGAAAACACCAGCAGAATGTACCCTGTGCACAATGGCATGTGCACTGTGCTCCCTCTTGGAGCCAAATGCATCCTTTGGCAAAATTACTGATTCCATGGAAGTGGACTAACAAGAGGCAGGCAGCACCAATGAAAGCAGTTAACTGCTTATTGTGCTTTCCTTTGCCTCATCCCTTGTGATTTTCTCATCAAGGAATAATTCAACAGCCACTGACACCTGAGTAACATCTCCTGATTTGCGTTGAGCGTCATTCACTAGGAAGAGGATGAAAACCTCACCATCTGCCAGCCAACACCTTGGAAGTGTCCAGAGCCAGGCTGGACAGGGCTTGGAGAAACCTGCTCTAGTGGGAAATGTCCCATGGGCAGGGGGGTAGAACTGGGAGAGCTTTAAGGGCCCTTCTATCGCAAGCCATTCCATGGTTTGATGGTGGTGTTGGTTCAGTTTCTTGTCCAGGACCTGGAGGCACAACATGTCCTTCTGTGGGCAGGAGGAGAGCACCATGCCCTGATCCAAGGGAGTCCCCTCCCCACGGAGAGAATTTTGGGACCATCACCCCATTCAGTGCTGGCCACGTGGCCTCCAGCCTCCAGGACCATGGCAGGGATGGGAGCCTGCCTCTCCAAATCTGCCTTATTTCCAGCATCAGCCTTTTGGCATTATAAATCACTGAGTGCCATGCAGAGATGATAATCAGATTTACTGGTGGAGCTTCTCTGCCTCAGAGGTTCAACTAATCCCTTTTAATCCTTTTCTTAAACTCTTTCTTACAAGTGCTTACAACAGACTTTATCTTTCAGCTTTGCGTCTAATTTTGGTTTCCAAATGTGGTTTTTTTTTTTCAAGCAAGAATGTAGCTCTACTTGTTATTTCTAAATGGCTGAAGTGGAACATTTATACATGCTTTACAATTATTCCACTGCTCTCTGAGCTCCTGCATCATCCTGAAAAATGCATCCAAATATACCAAAGGGGCTGGGAGAGACATGGACATGGAGTCCGGCAGCAGCTTTGCCTTCCTCAAGAGTATGTGCCAGCGTCTGCCTGGTATAGTGCCGGGGAATGTCCAGGCTCCAGGCTGACAGAAGGGAGGTTTTTAGCTCAGGCATCATTTTTAGGAGAGATCGGTGGTTTTTGGAGTGTGATGCACTGTCAGGATTGAGGCTTGACAGTCCTATGGCTTCTTTTGTTCCTTCCCATAGCTGGCAATAATCTCCCAAATGGAAAAAAATTCCGTTTTTAACCTGTTGCCAGTATTGGTGAGATCAAGCCAAGCAAGGGCAAGGGAAGGAGCAGCCTCTTGCCTTCCCACCAGCAGCAGATGCTCCTCATGCCTGAGCATGTGACCTTTACAAGTGAGGATATCAGGGAGAATTTCTTTGCTGGAAGGGTGGTCAAGCATTGGAAATGGGCTGACCAGGGAAGTGGTGGAATTCCTGAAAGTGTTCAAAAAACATGTAGATGTGATGTTGAGGAACATGGTTTAGTGGTGGACCTGGCAGGGCTGTGTTAATGCTGGACTCAATGATCCTAGAGGACTTTTCCAATTTAATGATTCCATGATTCTAAGTTAAAGGTGATTTAGAAACTAGTGGACAAAAATAAACCACCTGTTTCCCTTTTTTTTTCCTTTTTTTTTTTTTTTTTTTTTTT
>WBMY01001266.1:119286-141387 GCA_013397315.1 Donacobius atricapilla
AGTAGAGTTTCTTATTGGAAGGTATTGGCAAAGTAGAAAGGAACCTGACCCACATGCTCATGTCCAAACACACGAGTGCCAGAACAGCCACATGCACCTGCCACCTCTGTGAATCCTGTAAACTAGATGAGACAGATTCTGCTTCTCATCTGATGAGCCAGTTCCAGCTTTCTTCATTCCTGAGCTCATGAGATGCACGGAGATATTTTTGCATAGCTGAGGTGGTTCTAACAAAAATCTTTCTAACTCTGGAAAAGACAATCCTTTTCTCGTTTGAATTCATTGAAAAGCAGCAATAAAGCAAATGGGCAGAGAGGAGCAAGCAGAGCAGTGGCAGCAGGGTGGAGGGGACAGAGGTTATATGCCAATTAAGCCTGAGAGGAGGAAATCTAGCACAGTTAAAGAAAATGTTCCTCCAGCCCTAAACCGGACTTCAGCTCATCAGTGCAAGCGGCCACTGGCAGAAGGTTCCCTGCGAGACGCCGCAGGAGCAACACTGGCAAAAGTCACCAGGGTGGCACCAGTGAGAGCAGCAAAGCATCAGGGAAAGGGGACCAGCTCTTGGGGAAGAGGACAGACCAGATGTGGCCTGAATGCCCCATGGCTGGGTGAAGGAAAGGGCACCAAAGATGTGACCCTGGAGGCATCACCTGCTCCTGCGGTGACACAGAGTTCACCATCCAGGAGAGCCCAGCAGCCCCAGCTTGGACAAGGTGAGGTCCCTGTGAACAGCATCCCTTGGAAAGCTCCTGTTCTGGAATGGCTTGGCATCACTGCTGACAGGTAGCACTGATTTATAAAGCAGAAATAAATGAGCCTGCTCTGCAATTTCACTAATTTTGTCTCCCGTTTCTATTTGCCATCTTTCAGCATAATGCTGGGTGGTTAATTATGTTTTCATCTTATTTCTCTGATAATACTGCACCTTGTACTGCTCAAAGGGTTTCATTTTACCTTTCATTTCACCTCCTAGCACAGCTCTAAATTTAGTCAGCTTGTAATTTGGGGGTATTTTATGCATTATGCTTTTAGTATTTGTAGGTAAAATGGAATCCTTGTCTTCTAATTCACTCTCTAATAATTCTCCACTAAATCTTAATACGAAAGACCTTTTTTTCCTGAAGACTAATTAAATGGGATGTAATTATAATACCCAGGGAGATGATATTGAAAGTACGTTAACTGTGACAGCTTCCTCTGACTAATCACCCCTTGGGCAACTTCAAATCTTGTCTGTGCAAGCTCCCAGTTACTGCACAGATGGGCCAAGAGACAACTTGGTACAAGACTTCCCCACCAAGATGGGGATTTGGGCAGGGTGGACCTGGGACCCTGCCATGAGAGCTTGGGGTCTCCAAGGTGCTGGTGCAGCTGCAGGGGCTGATTTGTCCTTCAGGGACCAGCAGCGTGGTCACACGTAGAGAAGGGGTCAGGATGTCCGAGGTCACTGGGGACCATGCAGGTGGCATTGTCCCACTGAGGCAGGAAGAGACAGGGCATCAAAGTCCTTGCTTCAGCCCAGAGATGTTACCATCACCACCACCGTCACCCTCTTCCTTGGTTTATTGCTCCTGCTAGAAATGTTAGTCTGCTTAGCCAAAGGAAAGCCTTGAAAATACAGTGAGTGGAAGAAGGGCAGAGGGCCAGAAGCTGTGGCAGGAGCATCCTTCCCTGGCTGCTCAGGAGTCAGAGGTAACAGCAGCAGTCCTGCAGGCTACAGTGCTTTCCTTGGAAATGCATTTACCTGCCAGAAGAGGAGCAGCAATTCGCAGTATTTGTGTGCCCTGATGGTGTGACAGCAAGCGAGGTCAGCACTCAGCAGAGACACCAAGGGGCTATTTCCTCACTAAACTGTGGACTGCAGTAAGTGAAAAATAAGCTTCAAGGGCACCAATTATGCAGACAACAAAATGTTTTTATATCAATGTAGGTGTCAAGCTCAACACTTCTGCAGAGGGATCCTTCACATTATGAACCAACTATGAAAATGCTCAGCCAAGCAGAGAAGCTCTCATCTACAGCCTGGTGTTTGCTACTGGAAATAACAGATTCCCACTCGGCATTTGACAGCCGGGGCTCTCAGTGGGGACAGGACTCCGGGTGGGGACCTCACAATCACAGTCTGGCCTTGGGTTGGGGTAGC
Organism: Donacobius atricapilla; assembly: GCA_013397315.1. NCBI lineage: Eukaryota > Metazoa > Chordata > Aves > Passeriformes > Mimidae > Donacobius > Donacobius atricapilla. The sequence goes on from WBMY01001266.1 coordinate 121,430, forward strand.
ATCTGTGGGGACATGGCACTGCAGCAGTGGGGGCTGCCACACAGAGGTGGGGGGACAGGACAAGAAAAGCTCTCAGCAAAGCATCCTGTATAAATTAATGCACTTTTCTTTAGGATCACGGTGAGCTAATGAGTATTTGCTGGCCACAACAGGCTTTCAGCTCTCCTCCAGAGCCACCATGGCACAAGCTGGTTGGGATTGGAATGGTCAGGGCAAAGTCCCCAGTCCCTTCACCTCGGATTCAGCAGCATGAGAAGCACTCCCACACCCTCCCTTTGCTGCTGAGTGAAAAGATCTTTTGCAGAGATTAAAATGAATTTATTATTTCACAGTCTGGTATTTACATCATATCTGGAGAGGATATTACATACCCCATTACAAAAATGTCTCCATAACGAGTCCTGTGGTGGGAGCCAGGGCAGGTGGCAGATGCAGCAAACACACCAGTGACCCCCTCACTGCCATGGCCCCCACATCATCTCCAGCTCCTCCTGCACCTGCACATCCCCTGCAGGGTCCCAGAGCAGTCACAGAGCAGGGCTGGAAGATGTTGGTCTGACAGCCCCAGGGTCCCAAGCACCTCTGACACTGGGGGCACAGAGCTCACATTCTGCCCCACCGTGAGTTGCTGCACCACAGGAAATGGTGTGTCCTGGAGAAGGGCATGAGCTCAGGGCCAGGAGGTGGTACATTTTTCTTTATTTTGGATTACTGCGACAAAACCTGGCTCAGTCTGAGGCCCTGTCTGGGCACCTGCATGCCCCAGACACCCCAGAGCGGCAGACAGAGAGATCCCCTCACACAATTCTGAAATTCAATTGCAAACACAAACAGAAACTCAGTGCCTGGGACTTGCATGGTGGAAAACATTGAATTTGTAACCTGAATAATGCAATTATTGAGGAAGGAGAAACGAGCAGCATGCGCCATGGAGACATCTCACCACTCCTGGGGGCCAACACAGTGTCAGACACCCTCTGGCCACGCTGCCCCATCTGCTGCACGTGGCCACAGCAGGAAGGCGGTGGGCCAGGGAAAGCCCAGAGCTCCGAGGGCAGAGCAGCCCCCAGTGACTCAGGATCAGGCCGGAGCTCAGCAGCTGCTCCTGGGAACCCCAGGGCCAGAAGCCAGGAGCCACACGGGGAAGGGCTTCACATAACCATCGACATCCCAGTTCCTGACTGCAGCTTGGATTCAGCATCTTGGGAGATAGGGAAAGGGGACTCACAGCAATGATTCCAGCTATTCAAGCTATTCAGCTGTTAAAGCCCCTTTGGGGGGCCTGCTGCCAGTCTGCGTCTGTATTGTCAACAGCTCTTACACTGTGGTAGCGTTTTATTCAGGAGGATTGGAAAACGAGCCCATTTCTTGGTTGGTGAATGTGTCCACAGAAAAGGAGGAAACCACGGAGTGACGGGATTCTGGCAGCTGCACTGGGGTCCCTGCCTGCAGCCTCCAGTGAAGCTGGGGCTCAGTGGATGCTCTGATGCAGCAGCTGTCACAGTCCCGCTGGCGGGGGCAGGACGGTAGCCCTGGAGCATCCCACCTCCGCAGGCACTGGGCCACATCCTGCTGCTCACGGGCGCACCAGGGCCCATGCCAAGGCTGGTCAGCCAGAGCAGTGCTGCATGGAGGCTATCGAGTGACCTGTGGAGGAGAGGAGAAGTTATCCAATGCGTCCAGCTGATTCCTCATTCATGAATCATCAGCAAACAGCCTCAAGAGGTGCAAATAATATTTGCTCCTTACTTTCATTTAATGGAGTGGCAATTCCAAATGTCACCTTATGGATGGTTTGTGATTTCTGCGCTCTGGCTGCAGCTCCCACTGAGGTCTGTCTGCACAGGGGACTGAGATGCAAATCTCTTTGGCATTCCAAAGTCACTGAAGTCACCCAAAGTTACCGGAAGTCCTTTTGAAAGCACGGGTCTGTGCTTCCAAACTGCCACCTCCCTAAGGAAGGGCACGGCACCCAAAAAGAGGTTGGCCATGGAGGGGTCCACTGGATGAGGCAGGAGAGCAGAAGCCCCCGAGTCCTACTCCCATTCCAGATGGGAATGGTTCCAGTGAGAATTCGAGACAGCAAAGCCAGAACAGAGGCTTTTGGCTAAATTAGTAGCTGGGGGAAACCAACCAAAAAACACTAAAAGGGGAAAAAGACAACCAGCTCAATGTAGTGCTGCAGTTACTGGTCAGTGATGGATGCTCTGGAGGAGCGCTGGAGGAACCTTTTTGGATGTCCATAAAAACACTTCAGCATGAAAGTGCTTTCTGTGCACAAAAATAATAGCCACAATGAAAAGAATCCTGACACTGCTTAATACAATTTGTGGTGGGGGATGTGGGGCGAGGAAAACGAAAGCATAACGAATAATTACACTCAACAGTATGAACAATGATTACAGAATTATGCAACTGATTAACCATGGCATATATGTAATTACTAATGAGTTTGATAAAATTTTAATTACACCTTGTTCCTTGGGGGATTCAGCAAGCCATGAAAATAATAATCGTGTAGTGCTCTGTCACAAATGATTGCCTCAGGTGCGGAACAAGGACATATTCAGGGCTGTGACACCGGGCTGGGAAGGGCAACCTGCTGCCCCAGAGCAGTGGGTGGTGCTGGGGAGCAACCTGGGCACCCTGGGAGCCCAGAGGCACACCTAGGATGTTTGCTCAGGGGTTGAGCCATCCAACACCAAGCCTCCCAGCATGAATTACCAACTGGAAAAGCTGTGGGATCCACTCAGGGCTGTGATACACCTGCCAGCCCCTCCAGCACCAGTGACAAGTGCACAGCCCAGATTATCTGCTCTGCTTTGGTAAGTCCTTATCTAACAGTGTGTGCCCTGAAGGAGCTGGAGCTCTCTCCTTCCCCACAGAACTGTGGGTGCTCTCCTGGGTTTTGCTTGCCCCAGGCTGGGGAGGGCACAGCTGGGTTCCCCCCATCACCTGCTGGGGACGTACCTTGGTCGTCTTCACTTTGTTGCCGCTGCTGCAGCTCCATCCCGAGAGGTCAGGCAGCACTTTGCATTCCTCCCCGTCGAGACACGGCTCCATCTGGCACCACCACTTCTGCAGCACGATGGAGGCTGGGGGAGAAGAGGGGATCAGGGCCAGGCTGCAGCACAGGGGATGCAGGACCAGCTCTGCCCCTCTTTGGGTGACATCAGGAGATCCAGCCCCTCTCTGCAGCGCAGCTCACATCGAGGAGCCCTGGACAAGGAGCTGCTCGTCACCTGCCTGGCCTCACTGGACCCAGCTGCTCCACCTGCCTCTGGAACACCCTGTTTTCTCTCACTACCCCAGGAAAAAAAAAGCCCAATGTCCTCTCTCCCAGAGAGAGCAGAGACAGCAGCGCTGCTCAAGAACCTGTTTCAGGCTCCACTTAGAGAGCAATTGTCTCCTACCACTCTGCTCTATTTGGGTCTTGTGATTCATGCCTCCAGTTTGGGCAAGATGTGTGAGATGAGGTCAGCGATTGCAAAGGATGGGGCTGCACCATGGGGTACTCACCGTCCACACAGGACGGAGCTGCCCGTGTTGTCCCTGCCACCTGCCCTGGGAAACAGGAGCACTTCACCGTCTGGGAGCGCTCCTCGATCTTGTTCTTATTGCAGCACCGGTGAGCGGCGATGACTTCGCATGTGCCGGGCTCTACGTGCACTGGAGGAGGAGAGACAGCCACCGTCAGACCTCAGAGACCTCGGGCCATCTGCTGCCCAGAGTCTTGAGAAGAGACCCTCGACCACCTCCTGCGCACAGCCCTGCTGGTGGGAGCTGTGCCCAGGCACCAGGAGAGCCCGGTGTGTGCAGCGCCGTCCCGGCCTCTGGCATCACCCCCAGGGCTGCCGGGGACACCCACGTGTCCGGGCACAGCACCTTCCCAGCCCACCTGCTGCAGAAGTGGTGGTTCCTGCTTCACATCTCTGGCATCTGAGCTCTTGCTCCTGATAGCCCTCACTCCCATCCTACCCTCCAAAATTCATCCCCTCTTGCCACGGCCAAGCCAAGAGCTTTATTGAAATTAATGAGCTCATTAGCTAATTGCAGCTGATAATGAGATGTACTTTGCTACAAGAGGGGATGGTGCATTGTGCTGCTTTTGGCTTCAAGCAGAGCACCATCACCTCTGACCCCAGCTACAATCAATGCCTCCACCTCACCATCACCCACCCTCTGCCTGGAGAAGGAAGGATCAGGACGGCATTTCCACCCTGCAGTGACAGAGAAATGTCACGATGTTCATTAGCAATCCAAGCTGCTCTGCTGCTCCCCCTCCCAGTGCCATTAAAATATTAAGTAGAAAACTACTGTGTTGGCTGATCACCTCTGGGATCAGCATTTAGAGCTGGTCAGCATCTCAAATCAGTGCTTCGGCTGGGTAATGGCCCACAGAAGCACAGTACACATCAGCCAAAAAGGGCTGAGAGACTTCATTCCCGTGACCCCAGAGATCCCCGCAGGTCCTGCTTAACGAGCACTGGAGGAGCAGCGCAGAGCCACACATGGGCATGCCCGGGGTACCTTGGGTCACCGGGAACAGGCTTTTATTCCCTAGCAAACAGGAGCCAAGCTGGGTAGAGGACAGGGAAGCTCCATTCCTGCGGTGTGGCATCCCAAAATGTATACAGGTAAGCAGGCATCAGGGCATTCCTGGCTGCTCCATACCCTTGGCTCAGGACACCTTCCACGTTCCGGAGTGCAGGCATGAGCCCCCAGGAGCTGCCACCAGAGGGAAGATTCGGAAGGAGGTGCTAGCAGGACATGCAGGGCTGTGCAGAATGATGTGAGCTGCTGCTCCTGCTGCTGCAGGTAACTGTGGGCACGAGCCCACACTCAGCCCTCTCCAGCACGAGGCTCCAGCAGTTGCTCTGACCCTCCTGCAGTTCCCTCCTCCTGCCCATCGTGTCACAGCTCTGCCTCACCCCTGGTCACTGCTGGGGCGTCCTGCTGGGGATCCCCTCCACCCCCAGTGACACAAAGTCGGGGAGACCAGGGCAGCTGACCTGTGTCACGGCGAGTGCCCCTGGGGGCCTGGTCAGGTCCCCACAGCCACCAACAAACACTGCCCAGCTTTTGGAACTTCACTCTCAGCAGCCACTTCGCCTCTCCTAGGAAAGCTGAGGGAAACAGGATCTCTCCCTCACCGCTGGGGAAAATCCCTTTGTCTTGCAGATATTTTTTTCACATCCTTGCTTGGAAACTCTCATCTAAGTGTAAAAGCCTGGCTTGTGGCAAGTGGGCATGGCTGTACCAGCTTCCAGTCAGAGCACTCCCTGCCCTTCTGCTCCCACCGTGTCTGAGCGCCGGATGGGAGACAAAGAGCAGGACGTGAGGAGCTGCTCCAGGACACACCCGTGCCCTGCACCCGCAGCACACGGGCAGGATGGGCTGCACAATCACCATGTCTTTAATTTACTTTATTTATTGCTACTTCATCCTCATTTTCTTTTAATAAACCCTTACTTTCATTTCTGTCCATAATAATTACACAATTGCATATGGACTATTTTGTAATAGCATCTCTGGCCATAAATTTTATCTTCCCTTTGAAACGCCATAGTAATTCAGCTTTAATAATGAATTCCATTCTTTTTGTATACAGAAATGGTAGACTTCGGTGAAAGTGAAAAGGAAAGCAGCTCTTTGCAGAACAAACATGACTGTTTTGCCCTTTCTTTATGCTTCATGGGATTTTTCAAAGCATCTGAGGAAGAAGTAGAGATCCTTGGCTTTGGCTGCCTATGAGCCCACTTTCCTATCAGCCTGTGGTCCAGGACCACAAGGAGTGACTCTTCCACCCCGCGCACATCATCAGGGAATCTTACACCCTCAAGCCTCAATGTTCACACATCGGTATCGTTTTGACTCATTTTCAGAAAAGCTTCGTTAGCAGAGCTCCTCCCGGGAGGGCCCCCTTGCATTCCTGCCCTCCGGCCGCTCGTTTTCAGCTAATTTTAAAAGGTTCAGCAGAGGGAGAGCCAGGCAGAACTGAGAAATTGGTCATTACAACCATGCAATTGCAGTTTGCTGACGTGTCAAAGCCCTTTTAATTTGCTCTGAAAGGTGCAGCTCAGAGATAAAGAGAAATTTGACTCCCTCTGTCTTACTGAAGCTGGATGAGTGTGGGGCATTTCGGTGCTGGACCTGCAGCCTCAGAGCCCCTGCCCAGGCAGTGCTGCCCGTGTGAGGCAGGTACCCCACTGCCCTGGCACAGCCCCCCAGCCTCTGGCACAGCCCCCCGGGGCACGCAGAGCCTCAGAGCAAGGGCCCTGCTGATGGAGAGCTGAAGGAGCAGCACGCAGCCCAGGACCTATCCCACTCTCAGACCATAAAATACTTCCATTTGCCTAAAGGTCTTAGAACTATAGGCTCAGAGACTGGTTTGGGTTGGAAAGGACCTTAAAAATCATCTTATTCCATGCCCTGCCATGGGCAGGGACACTTTCCACTAGACTAGGTTACTCCAAGCCTCATCCAGCCTGGCCTTGAATACTTCCAGGAATGTGTTCAAGGGCAACCTGTGCCAGGACCTCACCAGCCTCCCAGGGAAGAATTTCTTTGACTGTCTGATCAAAACCTATCTCCTTCCAGTTTAGAACCATTCCCCATTGCATTGTATTTCACCACCTGGCACCCTGCCCTAGGACGTGGTACCACTGGACTTTGCCCCCCGCAGCCCTGGCAGCAGGACACAGTGCATCCCCTTCCCAGGCCACGGCACCTGAGCACAGGTGAATGCCCCTGGGGAGCCGGGTAAGGGCCATCCCAGCTGGCAGAGAGCCCCCCAGCTCCTACACTCCAGATTCACCTGTTTTCCCACCCCTGGCCCGCAGGCACCATGAACCGTGCCAGATCCCGACGTGCACGCGAGCACAGGTCTGGAGGGCTGGAACTGAGAGTAAAGAATTCCCTCTGCCTCAGCTCTGGTGATTCCCAGGACGACAGCAGGAGACACGGCGGTTTCCCTGCTGCAGAGGACGTGAGCATCCCCCTGCCGAGGGATGCCAGCAGAAGAGAGGTGCCAAGAGGCTCCGTGCCACGCGGGGCTCTCATGTCCCACGCCCGGGAAGTGCGAGCAGAGAGGCTGAGCCCCCGTGCCTGCGAGCAACGGGCTCCAGAGCTCCCTGCAGCTGCCTCTCCTTCAGCTGAGCAGCAGGGAACTTGGAACAAAATGCATATCAGATGGATGGTGCGTTTAACACCGACAGCAGGAAACCTCCCGAGAGCTTGGGATAAGTTCCAGAGCTTCTGGCATGCTTCTCCCTCCCATTTAACTGGTATTTCCCCGCTGCAACCCTTTTTTAAAAAGACACAGCTTATCTCGTGGAACCATAAAAGAACTGTAAGAGCAAAAGGCTTTTGAATCCTGCATGGAAAAATAAAATAAAAATGCTGTCCTACTCTGGTTGACCTTTAAATGAGCAGCAGAACATGGGATTTTTATTGCATAACCTGAAATGACACATTTTGAGTGTCTCAGGGAGCGTGGGCACAGCTCCACATGTTCAGTGTAAAATACTGCTTGCTGCTGGAGAGCTACAAAATGAAGAGAAATTGGATGCATGTAAGTGCCAGGCAATGCCCAGAGAACCTCATTTCCCAAAAGAAAAAGTCCCAGCTGACTTAAATGCCTTTTACTTCTGCTTCAGGTTGAGTGATGAACATAAGGGCAAAGACAGCCCTTTGATGATCAGCATTAGAAGGTGCTGGGGCCACCTTTGTGGGAGTTGGATCCAGACATTCCAGCCTTGCTCATCATGAAGACCTCACCATGTTACACAGGGGATTAAACTGCTGGTGAATCATCCTTCACCGAGGACCCTCCTATTCCATTTCCAAATGGCCGTGCTTGATCCATGCAGCTCTTTAAATTCAAACACATTCTGCAGGAAGCAGCACTTTCCTTGGACAGAGCAGCATCTCCTTGTGCTGGGTGGGCACAAGGGATCTCAGGCACATGGTATGATTTGTGTGCAGGGCCAGGAGTTGCACTTAATGATCCTTGTGGATCTCTTCCAACTCAAGATATTCTATAATTCTATTATCAGACCTGGTTGCCACAGTCAGGTCTGTCCCTGGACAGCAAACAGAGGGTTTGCACGTGGACTCTCTCTTCAAGAAATTTTTAAGTTTCAGTCACAGTTAAAGACCTTCCTCTGCTTTTGATCATTTTTAGGTGGTTTTACCTGTGAAGAAACACAATTCCTCAATGGGATGAAAGCTGTGGTTGTATCTGTCCCTAAGCATCTCTGACTCTGAGGGTCTCAGGCATCAGTGACACAGTTATACCTGTTCATACCTATATACTCTCAGTTATACACAGAAACATAACTGCAGCTTCCTTGGACACAAACGCCACTGCCACTGAGAATGCAGCATTATGAAAGCAGAATTATTATGCAGCATTGTTTCAAACATAACCTTCACCAAAAACTCCCAAATTCAGCAACAACAGGGCAGACAACAGGAGAATAAAGCCCATGAACTCAGCAAGTAGACAAAGAATTCTTGTTTGGAGACCATGGAAACCCAGCCCAAGAGATGAGGCAGTCACAGGAAATTCTTACTATGTCAGGAAAGCAGGATGAGCAGAGAGAAACTGTGTTCATACAGACACAGAGAAGGGTCAAACTTTTAAGTGTTTGCTCCTGGTCTACCCTGTTTTCTGTGGATCAAATTTTCCTGAATAAAAATCACACAATTTGATCTGTTGTGGATAAGTCTGGGAGAGCAAAAAATCCCTCACTCTGTGCCTGCTGGCAGATGAATCCACAAGCCTGGCTGCTCATGGATGAGTGAGATTTATACATAATTCACACCCACCAGCACACCTGGGCATCTGCACTTCAAACCTCGGTGTGTTGCTGCTTTATTAATCCCAGGTGTGACTCTTCCCCAAAGAAGCAGCTCCCTACAAACTGATCCAGTGGAGGAGCAGGGCTCTCTGCCACTGGGGTTGGGAAGGTTGAGTGAGCACTTAAGCTGCCAGCAGTGCCCATATCCCTGGTAGATCTGATTCAGTGGCGAAAAGTTGTCCCAGAAAAAAAATGAATGGTTTTCTCCCAGTTAGAATCACAGAATGGTTTAGGCTGGAAAGAATATTACAGCTCATCTTGCTCCACTCCCTGCCATTATCAGGGCCACCTTCCGCTAGGCCAGGTTGCTCAGAGCCCTGTCCAACCTGCCTTGGACACTTGCAAGGATGGGGTACCCGGGTTAGGACAAGGGAAAGGCAGGTAGCTGCTGACTGACTGGGTGAGGGAGCCACTCCGGAAGATGTGTTTTGGTTTTAAGCAATGTGGGTGGGGATTACAGGATTAGAACTGCTTTAACTGTCAGGCAAAAAATGACAGAAATAGGACAGGGTTAGGTGTGGGGTCAATCAAGAGCATGAACGGTTTCAAATTAACCCTTAAATGCCCTTTCCAGGCAGAGGCATGAAGCAGACTGCAGGTGCCCTGGGATCCAAGCGTTTGCCTGTGCTGCAAGGTCACAGCTCTGCCAGTAACTTCAGTAACACCAGTACCACCAGCAACACCAGCATCCAGCCCCCATATGCCCTCCCACCATGCTCCAAGAAGCCCCCAGCCCTGGACCACTGGGTCCTCCCACTGGCCCATCAGGCTCCTGTCAGGATGGGCACAAAAGCCTGAGCACAACTTCTCAGATGCTTCTCTTCTCCAGACACAAACTTCAGCCATGGGTTCACATAACCCCTCCAAAAAATCATATCCATGCCACAAAGCAGCATTCCAATGCTCAGAGAGGAAATCTCAAATTCACACCTGGGAATAACAAATGAACATCTCAGAGCCACAGTGATGTTTTCCAGCAAGACTTTCAGTCCTACATCCCTTTACACTTGTTCCATCTTTCTAGATGATCTTTGCAACAAGGGGGATGAACATTTTTATTTCTAAAATCTGAAGTGGAGAGCGTCCACACATAACGAATGGGTTTTGTGATACTCGTAGCAACTCAGGTGGAAAGATTTACATCCACTGCTCCTGGAGCAAGAACTACTGCAATAATAGATTCACATAGATGTATCAGATGTATATATGGATCATTATATGTGTCTCAGATTTTGCTACAGACATGAAGAAATTCCTTCTATTGACTCCTCAGACCATCCTGACTCACCAAGCCACTGGTTTTAAATGCCCCATAATGAGTATGCACAGCTTCTAACTGCAAGGAGCTGCTTTACAGCCCTATGGCTGCATGCTCCTACCCGTCTCGAAGGGAGTGTCCTGCACACATGGACACTCCAAATGCCAATTCAGCAGCTGTCACAGTGGCATTGTGTTGTGCCTCTCCATGTCTGTTTGCTGGATGCAGCCCCACATGTTTGGCATACTCATCCTTGCTGCCCAGACCACATAAACAGAGATGGGCACTGGGCTCCTTGAGGCTGCCAGCATTTGCCCCCAGAGAGAAGCCCACCTGCTCCGGGTGAGCACCACAGTCTGAAACTCCTCCCCCCACCAAGAAATGTGGGACAGAACTTCACCAAGCATCTCATCCCCATGGAACCCCTACCTCAGGCATCCCATGAAGACCCCGAAGTACCACCATTACCATGGGGACCCGGCCGATTGCACAGGCATGTGACACATGCAGCAAGGATCTCGCTCCCCTACCTGAATGGCTTCTGTGAAGATGCATGGAGGCCAGCGTCAGTCGTCCCCACAGCGTGGTAAGGCAGAGACTGAGCACGAAAACCCATTTGCTCAGGCTCTGTATGTCTCTCTCACTCATTCTACCAAAAAGAAGAAGAGATATGTGGAGGAAGAGGGGCTGGGGAGGGCTGGAAGGTGCAGATCCACTCACCAGTGATCCTGCATGCAGTGGTATGACTCCTGAACGTTGTGAGGACTGGGGTGTCCACACAACTCTGGGCTGTGGGGACATGGCCCTGGGAGAGGAAGGGATTCACCACCACCCTCAGATGACCTCAGACTTCATCAGCAGCACAGGCCATTGCAGCAGGACAGAAAGAGATCCCACCAGCAGCAGTACAGGTGAGTGATGGTTACCTTTTACTGCGGATTCACGCTCACATCTGTGCATCTGCCAACCTCAGGTGGGTCAGGTCTTTGCAAGAAGCAGACATCAGCACATCTGAAAGGAGAAAGAAGGACACGGGCAGTGATACCCGCCATCAGTGTGAGCCACTGTGTCCCTGAGAGTGGCTGGGGGCACCTGGGAATTTCACCAGCCCAGGACTGAATTTCACTTCAGGACACACACTCTCAGGTGCATGAGCATGTGCCCATCCCACCACTGAAACTTCTCCAGGAGCTCAGCCCATAACCCTGCTCACCCCTTTGAACAGCATGACCTGCAGAGCTGCTCCTGATTTTTACTTCTGAGAGCACAAAAACAGGTCCTTTATAGTAGGTTATTAAAGCAGATGACAAACACTAAATGCACACCCCGAGTGTGTGGGAAGAGCCAGAGCAGATCAGCAGCGAGTCATTTCCAGGTTCTGCCTTTCCTGTGTGTGCTGTTATTGTTCTCGTGTAACTCAGGTCCCTTGCAGTGATGCCCAAGGCTTGGCATTTGCAAGCCACTTGCTGACAAGCAGAAGGATGTGCTGGTCGTGCTGGATGTCCTGGGGCCAGCACCCGAGGGGAAGCTGAGGAACGGGGCAGCTGATTGCCAGCTGGATACACAGAGCCCACGGCACCGCCAGGACCCGCAGTCTGCCCTCCCAGGGCATCACCTTCCTCTGGGGTTGCTCCTCCTTCCCGCACAGAGACCAAGTTCATGCAACCACACACGCAAAACTGCATCGGCTGCCTCTGGACACACCGGTCACCTCTCTTGGCACCACACTGGCATCAATCCCACTCCACGCAGCACATATTGGGTAGAGGCCAAGTTTTACATCATCTAGAGCCCCCAGGGAAAAATGTAAATCCCAAAAGGTTTTGTATTTTACTGCTGAGTTCTTTAAATGTGTTCTCTTCACTATTTACAGCCACAGCCCTTCAGATGGGAGCAGCTCCGGCGCTCCACAGGCAGCAGCACTGACACCTCTTGGCACCTGCCAGGTGACGTGGTGACCTCCCAGCCTCCATCATCACCTGCTGGGGTCTAACCAGGCCCAGCAAACAACCATGCCCGCATAAATGTTAGTGCTGGATCATAACTTATTAACAAGACACCACAAGGACAAGTAGTGCTGACACTGAGGTTGGGGAGCGCTGCCAGGACCTGGGGTACCCCTGCCCTGTGCCAAGCTTGCATCCACAGTCTCCTCCATGGGCAGTGCAGAGTTCCAGCAGTGCACTGGACAAGCCCACACCTCCCAGAGAGGAAATCTTCAATTTTCAACCATGTTTGAAATTTCTATCTGCTCTGAACCATGAGACAGTGAAACAGATTCCTCTAATGAAGAGCCAGGACACAATATGCTGACATTTTTAATCAAAACAAAGTGATTTGAAGTGGTAAAAAGGACATTTCTTGTTTTGAAGCATTTAAAAATGAATTGTCCTGTTTTAACTGACATTTCAAAATGAAAAATGCTTCATTCTGAAGTGGTGATTTAAAGTGATATTTTGCACTTTGATTCTTCCATCTGGAAAACAAAAATCAGAAAATGTCATCAAAAGTGTTGACATTTGCCCAGGAAAAAAAAAAGGGTATCTTGACAAAACCAGATATTTTATGCTAAAGAAGAATTCAGAGGTAAGGAAATCCTTCTAATTAATGCTGTGGGATGGTCAGCTTGGCCAGGAGCCGACTGAAGACTGGCTGGCAGCGTCCCACTTCTGTCCTGACACCATCCCTGCCCACTGGGTGATGAGGGGCTGCTCCTGCTCCAGCCCTTCCACTGCCAGAAAGAATCCAGTATGGCTCAATGTGCAAGAAAACTGTTGCTCCTCGAGGGGATGTGAAGGGACTGTGAGACTCTCTCCTGAGACTCTCTCGCCATAGTTACGTGATCTCTGGGGCTCCCACAGAATATGCTCTGCATGAGGCTTCTCAGAGGGGATCAAACAACAGCCAGTATCACCGGAGTCCTTTTGGAGACGTGGCAGCCCACTGTGTAAGCACTGATGCCAGCTTAGAGCACGCGCTGTTTGCTCAGGGACAAAGCAAACAGCCCTGGCACAGCTGCTGGGTCCTTCCCCTGGAAACAGCGGCAGCGCGTGCCCCAGCAGGGCACCCAGCCGGGAGTGGGGCGCCTGCCCTGCACCCGGGGTCCCCGCTGCCCCCGCAGGAGCTGTGTCCCGGCTGCACAAGCACGCGGCTGCCCGGCCCCACGGCGGGGCACAGCCAGCAGCCCAGACGTGAGGACAGCAGACACAACGCGAGTGCAACTTTTGCGACAGTGAGTCCCAGCACCAAGGAACGTCCCACGCACCTTCCAGCAGAGCAGCCAGGGCCCCATCAGGAGACCCGGGGTTCCTGGCTGCTGCTCCAGCTCTGCCTCCCCTCATGCAGGGAGCACAGCCCAGCTCCCAGGCCCGAGCACCACAGCACACACGAGTCCCTCTGGAGGAGCCCATCCCCAGCTCCTGCCCATGGGACCCTCCAGGCCAGGTGGGGTTTCCAGGAGACATCCCTAAACCTCTCAGCTGGACCAAAAACCAAGCACTCCACTGGCCACTCCATCCTGCAGAGGACAGCAACATGCTCCCAGTGCAAAGTATATTTAGCTCAGAAAGGCTGAGCTGTTTGCTATAGCCAAGGAAGCATAAATAAATTACAGTGTTATCAATAATGCAATCCACACTGTCCATGACACACTCTGAAGGGAAACCATTGAGCTGAGCAGAAGCCACACTGGTGGCCAGGAGAGCACGTGTGGTTCCGGGGAGCACAAAGACAAGGTGCATCCCAGTGCTCCATGCTGGCAGAGGCACTCAGAGCTCCCACGCATGCCCAAACTCCCATTAGAAAACACAGCTCCACAGAAATTGCTGTTTTGACAGTTATCAACCTCCACTGTCATGAGATTACAGCTACAAATGTTTGGTCTGACTTGAAATTCTTCAGCCTGGAATGTCAGTGAAGTGAAGAGTGGTGTTCTGGCATGTCAAAACACTTAGTTTTGTCTGAAAATCTGAGTATCCTCCATTCTGTAATGTGCTGTTTGGAATTTTGTGCATCTTTCACTAACATTTTCCAGCTGCTTTTGCCTTTTGGGTCTGAGCTGGGACCTGAAGGAACTGTCAAGTTCCCCAGTCTCTCAGACTATCAGCCTCAGTTGCAACCAGTGTGCCAAGAGATGATGGTTCCTCTGTGTGGGTCCATGTCCCTCCCTGTAGGCACGTGGGCACGGGCCATCATCCACATGGGAGCTTCTTCAAGGTTCTCCAGCACAGACGCAGCTCCCTGCTGCCCTCCCAACTTCTTCCAGTTGGGAATGCCAACAGGTGCCATCTGTAGGCCTGCATGCACCTGATGTCTGTCAAAGTGACTTGACAGACAGCCCCCCAAGCCTCTTCCTGCACCCAGGGATGGCTGATGAGCAGGAGGAGGGGACTCCCGCTTCCCTGCCTGGGCACCCACGGCATGGACAAACTCATGACTCCAGAATGGGACTGGCACAGCTCACACTCTCCTCTGGGCCGCTGCGCCTCTGCTCGTGGTGACGGGGCCATCCGCCCCGTGCTCATCCTGTGTCCCTCGAGCCACCCCATGGGGTAGCTGGCTCTCAGTGCCACTGCCCTACTCCAGCCCGGCAGCGGCCACAGGCAAACCCGTGCTGGCTGGAGGAGCTACAGCGCAGAGGGAGGAAGCAGAGGAAGATTAAAGCCCCCATCCGATCCTGTCCTGCTCAAGGTTTTGGCCACAGGGACAGCTTGTGTGGAAGGCAGCAGCAGTTGGGATCCGTGGCCCCTTCCAGAGTAAAGGAGCATCCTTGGCCGCAGGATCCGCGATCTCTCCAGCAGTGCTTTGCCTCCCAGAAAGGCGAGTAGCTTCGCAGTGCGGGCAGAACAGCATCCGTGACGAGCTCAGCCCCGAGACGGTGGCCGGCCGCGGCCCCACCGGCTCCGAATCCCCGCACAGCCCCCGCCGCGGGGCGGGCAGGGGCCGTGGGCGCCGCTGCTGTCGGAGTCACAGGGCAGAGGCGGCCCCGAGAAACTCACCGCAGGGGCCCTCCCGAGCCCCGCACCGGCACCGAGGAGCCCCGGCGGGCGACAGGGGACCGGGACACGCGGAGACCGGGCAGCGACGTACGGCGGCCGGGCGGAGCCGGGANCAGGGCGCTGCCCCGCCCCGGTCAGCCCCGGGGCCCGTCAGGGCGGTTGGGGAGGAGGAACGGGCAGAAGAATTTACCGGGAAAATTATTTACAAGCACAAGCCCTCACCCCCCGCCAAAAAAAAACCCCAAAAAACCAAAAAAACCCCCACCGTACAACCAAAAAAAAACCCTACCAAAAAACAACACCAACAAAAAACCCAAAAAGGGGGTGATGGCCCCGCGAGCTCCGCGGGATATGGAATGGACGGGGCAGGGACGGACAGCCAGCCAGCCAGATTGCTCGCCCCGGCATTCTCCTCCTCAAAGAATGAGCCTGGTCAGAGCTAATTTACCCAAAAACTAGTTTCCCTCCCCAAAAACGGTGTGATGGGTCCGCAAGCACGGAGTGGTGCTGCATGGTGTGGGGATGGACAGACAGACAGATGGACCCACTCCTGCAGCCCTCTTCTCCTCAAAACGTGAGACTGTCTGTGGTGTCAAACCACCAAAATTCAGCTTTCCTGGAACTGAAACATCGGGCTGTGCAGGAGACTCTCCCTGACACAGAGGATTCCGACATCTGGGACCACAACACCAACCTGGGCCAGTTCTTTCCCCAGGGCACATCCAGGCTTATCTAGAAAACTCTCCTGGTGCTCCCAGCACACAGCTTGCGTGGCTACTCTCACAACAGGCAGCAACAGGTTTTAAAACACCAAACAGCAGAGGCAAAGGTTAAATTTTCGCAATTGTTGCCAGGAATTAGACCTGCAACCTCAGCACAGCTGAGATGAGAGGCTGAAGTTACACGCACTCATTTCTGTTGCTTTGCTCAAACCTGTTTGCACATCGATGAAAGCCTTTAGTTTCTGAAGACAGCTCACTGCTTACTCCTGCACCTTCCACCCCTCTGCTCAGCTGGAAGTGTGGAATCATTTCCAAGACCGAGCTGGGTTACAGGTGAGCAGCAGCTGTTCAGACAAACCATATGCGGACAACTTGCAAATTTCTCAGCCATTTGCCTTCCATGGGATCCCAAAGCCTTCGTGCATCATCCCCTCTCCCTTCCCCGGAAAGCAGCCCTTGGAAAGGGCCCTGCTGCAAGTCCCAGGCAAGGGCCATGTGGGGACCCCTGGCAGCCTCCTCAGGGCACCCGGCAGACGGCAAGGTGACCCACCAGCTCCCGGGGGACCCACAACCCCCAAAATGCACACCGGTATCCAGGGGAGAGTACCCAGCCCCTGACAAAAATAGGTTACTTTGCTATTTTGTCCTAGGAAACTGAGTTCCTTTTCCTCCTTTATAGAGTCAAAATAGCCATAAGTTAAATTCCAGTTAGTTAGAGTTGGTTACTCAAAAGAAAAAGGAAAAGCTCTACAAGATTAACCCAAACCCCAGTAATAAGATATTAAGGAAATACAAGCATCTCATTCTTCAGATCAGAGGGTTTTAATAATAGTGACAAAAATCAATATGAAACTAAATTAAATCCGCTGTTTATATTCATCAGGTAATTTGATCGAGAGCCTGCCAATGCAGGTCTCTAGTGCTGTGATAAGTAAATACAAACATACTACTTTCAGATCACAAAGTTTTAGCGGAATGATCAAGAGCAAATTAAATCAAAGCTATTTTCCACACCAGCCAAATTCCAATTAAATTAGGCCAGATTATTTAATAAGGAAGCCTACAAAACTCCAGCTCTTTATTGATGTAATGATACAGAAATATACACTTGCTGCTTTCCAGATCACAGCATTTAAATACAGGGGAGGAATTAAGACTTCAGTAAAACTGGTTTAATTTAAATTCTGCTGGAAGTGAACACAGTAATTCCTTCTCATCATCATCGTGACTTCTTATTGAGTGTCCAGCAGCAGCCTTCAGCTTTGCTCTCTTCCCTGGCTGTGACTCCTCAGGGAATCCAGTACTTTACTGGATGAGGGGACCCAAGTTTCCAGTATCCAAAACAAGCCAAGTTTGGAAAGGAAAGGAAAGGAAAGGAACGGCCCAAGACAACCCCAGCAACATTTCCTGGTGCATCCTCAGTGATAAATCCTGCTCCCATGTAGGAAATCTGTCACATGCCTGGAATCCTTCTGTACCTTCCGGGTGAGAAACCAGTGGGTTTTTTTCTTTTTCAGGAAGAAAACTCATGGATTGGTGCTTGAGGTACAAGAAGGCTTAGGAGCAAATGGTTATGCAAAGGCAGATTGACATGTCGGAAGACTTCAAATGCTCAGTGCAATCAACTTATCTACAGCTGGTAATAGGCAGAAGGGTACAAATTATTTTATTAAAGCTGGAAAAAGCAGAACTCCTGACATTTTATTCCTGGGGAAGATTTATCACACCTTGTTTTCAGTGGATCACTGAATTAAGATTCAAGTTCGTTTATTCCCTTCATCTGAGGAGGCCCCAGTGCCTCCAGGCTGTCTCAGCACTGAGTACTGCCTCTGAGGATTTTGTTCCCTTTTCACAAGGTTTTGCTGACAACAGGGAATTTCAGTGTAGATTCCCAGCCTGTCAGAACAGGGGCGCAGGGAGAGGATCTCTGGGAAGCCTGGGCGCTGCTGCAAAAGCAGGGAGAAGTCCTCCCTGCATTGTCTGAGCTTCCAAATTGAAAAGTGAGCTCCCCAAAGGCTCCATAAATTCCAGTGAGTGTTACTGTTATACATTTGTTATTCTTCTTCTGTATTTCTACTGTCAGGTAATATTAAATTAAATGAGACCAGGAGGCTCCTGAAGACTTTGAGAGCAGAATTGCAAATGAAGATCCCTTGGGAGATATGAAAATTGTATGGAAGATTTTGAAGCAGCAGAGGGGGAAAAGCCAAGTGACCCAAGGAGGTTAATGTGCCCTCTTCCCCCTCCCCTTTGCAGGAGCGAGAGGAAAGGGTAAAACCCTCTGGGAATCTGCACCAAATCCAGGTCATCTGCTCTGCAGAACACTGATGTACTCACCTGCAGAGAGGTCACAGACATACCCAGAGCAGCAACGCTCCAAAGGCTTCTCTGCACTCCAGCAGAAACAGACAGGGAATAAAGATGTATGGTTGCAGTCAAATTATCCCTTCAAAGAAATAACAATAAATGCTGAAGTTCCCAATTGCAGGGGACACACAAACCTTGGAAACCATTAAGAATCGCTTCTTCTGTTGATGGATTTTCCAGAGTGCACAGAGCTATTAGCTGAACTTCACTGTATTATGCTAATTATAAATTAATATATTACTCATTACACAGGCTCTACAGACAACTAATGCACTGCTGCAAAGGGCTTGTTTTAAAACATCCTCTGGTACTTTTATGATCTTGATGTTTAATTTACTTCTGTTCTGCCTTAAATGCCACCAACACGTCACTCTTTCACAAAGAAATATCCCTGGCTACATCCTACCTCCTCTGGGGCTCAGCAACATAGATGAAAGATGAAACTTAGAAAGACTTTTTCAGTGCTAAGCAGTTGCTCGGGAAATTAACTAAAATAGCATAATTTAAGGCTAATTCCTATGCTATGAATTTTTAAAGCACTGTTTATCAAGGCAGCAGGCTGGAGTGCTTCCCCTGACGCTGTGCCCATGGAAGGTGAGTGACCACCTGACACCCCCATGCTCAAGGAGGGACACTTAGGGTGAGAAGGGGAGACAGGGAAGGCATGAGCATCCCAGGCAGGACTCCCAGAGGGCCGGGAAGAGCGAGGGGCAGAGCTGCTGACATCCGAAGTGGCTGTTTCCTGGCATTGGCCTTCCCCGAACTCTTAGTCTGACTCAGTCTACAACATCTGCATCCCCAGGCCTTGTGCCAGGCAACCTTGTGAAGGGGAACATCAGCCTCGCAGATAAGAAGAGAACTTCACGTGGATCTGTCTGGCAGGATGAATAGGGGGAAATGGAGCCCTCTTTCTTGGAAAACAGTCTTTAGCACCGCATTGTTTCAGGGAGCACTCCTGCAGGAACGTGTTTATTTGTCAGCGCATTCTTTCCATGCCGTGCTCAACACAACGGAAATAACAAATATCGAGCAGGGTCACCGAAGTCAGTCTGGAAACTGCCAATTATTTCTTTCCAAGGAAAGCATCCTGGTGACTCAGCAGTACGGCCAGATTGGCAGTCCCACAGCGGGGAGACATTCACTGGAGAATACAGTGATTTTCAGCCTTAATAACACGATGATATTGCACTCAGTATCTAAGAGTACCCGACGTGTGACCTGCAGCTGGACAGGGAAGGCATCAGGAGCTGAGGGGAGGAACTAGAGGGGTGCTGGCCTCAGGCTGGAAGGGGTGGTTTGGAAGGGACCTTAAAGATCACCTACTTCCAACCCCCCAGGAAGGGACCTTAAAGATAACCGAGTTCCGAGCCCCCAGCGTGGGCAGGGGTGCTGACCACTAGATCAGGTTCTGAAGGGTACTGAAAGAGCTTTAAAGTGTACTGAAGACCTTAAATCTTGGGATTAGAAGGTGGGAATACAGGTACCACTGAGTCATGCCTGTACTGTGATCCGAAAAATCTGGTACAGTTTGAAGATCTCTGGCTGAAGATGGCTGAAGCCTGGAGGGCTTCTCAGTGCTGCTTCTGCTTCGAACTTGCAATGCAAAAGCCCCGTGTTGACAGGAATCAGTGGTTCCTCTGGGAAACTGAGGCACTGGGGCACACAAATTTTAAGAAACAGCCTAGTTTTTCCTTTACAGTAGCCAAGTACTGTGGTTTTTTTTTTGTTTTTTTTTTTTTTTTTGTTTTTT
>WBMY01001266.1:141922-151939 GCA_013397315.1 Donacobius atricapilla
CCGCGCCGACGACCACACGGGGCGGGCGGTGCAGAGCCCCCGCGACGGCCGGCGCCGCCTGCCCTGGAGCACGGGATACGCAGAGTGAGCGGGGCCGGAGCGGGGCGGCGGCTGCGCAGCCCGGGGAGGGCAGGGTGGCGCCGCTCGGCGCCGAGCCGGGACCTGCGGGACGAAAATGGGTCGCGGCGGCGGGAGCTGCGCCTGTCCCTTTTCCAGCGGCGGCGGCAGCGAGGAGCGGGCGCTGAGGATGTGATGGGAGAGCACCGGCGAGGGGTTGCGCTCTCACCGATCCCCGGGGGTTTAGGCTCTTCTGTCCGTTTTGTTTTCTGCGCTTCCTGCACAGCACCCGCTGGCACCCGTGGGTACCGGGGGTGAAGGAGCTGCGGCGCCTCTGGCAGGACCCGGGGGGAGCAGGGAGCTGGGGCTTTCTTGGAAGTGAGACTGCTTGAGACCTCCCCCTCAAGCACCTGCTTGTCTTCTTTTAACTAGCCGCGAGTTTCAGCCCTAACTGATGACCGGCGGGATGGTCAGACTTTGAAGATTTTGCTGCTTAGTGCTGCCAGCCCACTCCTGCATCCCTTCCTCGAGCTGATCTTCCCGATATCCTAGAGAGCTTTATGAGATGTTGTTTTTCCCCTGGAGATAGTGGGGTAGGAGTACCCAGAGAGAAAAAAATTCCCCTTTTCGGTGTCCCAAGAGTTCTTTCTGCAAACCACTTGGAAAGTCTGCCCAAAGAAAAATCACCCTGCTGTGTTCAGGGCTTCTTCCTGTGAGCAGGTTCTGCAATCTAGACCTGAAATCTGCTGTGTCAGCACAGGCTGGGAAAAGTCAGCGTGAATCGTTTTGCAAAAGTTCTGCCGATTTCATTATCATCACCTTCTTCCCTCATCCCCTGAGCCCCCTGCTCTCCACAAGAGGGATGGGACATGGATGACGCTGGGGTTCTCTCAGTGTGTCCCAGGGGTGTATATTTGGGGCTGATGCAGGTTTGGGAGCAATTATTCTGCCTGGGGCAGTACTAGGGACCTTCAGCAAACCCAGTGTATTTCTGGTCACCTCCCTTGGTAGGTTTGTGGACAGCTGCTCCCCACTGGACCCAGCTGTGGGTGGGAGTCAGTGCTGCCCCTGGCCCCAGGTCAACTCACACAACTGGTCTGGGACACCTGGGACAGCACAGGGGCACCTGTGCAGGGCATCCCTGGCATCCCTGGGGACACGGGGGCATGAGTGGAGGGCTGCGGGTGGGGGTGGAGGTGCTGCGGGATGGTGTTTGCTGGAAGGTGATGTGAGAGAAAGGGCCTCTGTACCTTTTTTCCTCCTGGCAGGGTGATAAATGCAGGGAAGAGCCAGCACAATGAGGACCAGGCATGCTGTGAGGTGGTGTTTGTGGAGCAGAGGCCCAGCCCGAGGGGCTGCCTGTCGTCCAGGGGAGCCGGCGGGGAGCTGGATGGGGTGAGAGCCGTGGTGGTTCACAAGCAGGGACACCACAGGGAAGATGCCCAGCAGCAGGGCATGAGATGGGACACGTGGCAATGTGTGCACCCTGGGGATCCCCTTGTTTTGTGGCCCTTGTCTCTGCCCGCTCCTGCCATCCTCCATCCCCGTGTGACTGCAGCAGGGCTGGCTGGCCCAGGGGCACCAGTGGCCCACATGCCCTGGTGGGCTGCAGAGGTGGCTGCTGTGCTGGTGCCTTGGGGCCCCCCTTTCAGAGGCCGCTGGAGGCATGAGGTGTCTGACGTGGGGTGGGCTCCAGCCAGGGATCAGCTGTGTCCCCACACCCTTGGTCAGCTGCCCACACCGAGACCTGTGGGACTCGTGTCACTGTCCTCAGCTGGTGGCCCCATCTGCTTTGAATTCCCCAGCCCATCTGCTTCCTTGCAGGCTCATTTAACCTTCCGTCTTCTCCCCGCAGGGCAGGAAAGGTTTTTATTTCCACTACTGGGCCTTGTTTGATGGCCATGCGGGCAGCGGTGCTGCTGTCATGGCATCCGAGAGGCTCCACCTGCACATCTGTGAGCAGCTCCGGGACCTGGTGGAGATCCTGCAGGACCCCTCCCCACCTCCCATCTGCCTCCCACACGACGCAAAGACCGGTGCTGCAGATCCAAACCAGATGTCCTGTACAGAGGACCATGGGGAGGTCCCAAACGATGCTGTGCCACGTTTTCACCTGGAGAAAGCAGTGTCCCATGAGAGCCTGGTGATTGGTGCCATCGAGAATGCCTTTAAGCACATGGTGAGGATCACCTAGGGCATCCCCTCTGGGAGCCCCTCTTTGCTGTCTGTGTCTGCATCAGCTCGACCCCACTGATAGAGGCAGCTCTGCAGCAAGGAGGGGATTGCAGAGAGGGCTCCAAGCATGAACATCTCAGAGAGGGCTCTGTGATGCTCCACATTTTGAGCTTTCAGAATGCAGAGGCTTTGGGCTCCAGGCCTGTGTGGGTGCAGAAGGCTTCATTACACTTGGTTCCAGGAGGCCCACCTGCTCCCCTCTTGCCTTGCTCTTTCCTGCCTGTCCCACTGCCCCACTGCAATCACATCCCTGGCTGCCCCACAAGACCCCTGGGCCCCCAGGGGTCCTACAGCCACTCCATGGCTGTGTGGGGAAAGGTACCCTCCTGGTCACCGCTTCCCAGCTGGAGCTGAGGTGCTGCTGGAGCAGCCAGCTGCTATTGGGGGCTGCCCACCTACCCTGCAGCCTCTCTGTGTCCCCAGGACGACCAGATCGAGCGGGAGCGGGCGTCCCAGCACCTCGCCGGGGGGTGCTGCGCCCTGGCTGCCATCTACCTCATGGGCAAGTTCTACGTGGCCAACGCTGGTGACAGCAGGTACAGCCCCACGGGGCAGCCCTCGCCCTTTGCGCGGTGACTGGGACACCCAGCAGAGTGGGGTGGTGCCAGAGGGATGGCTGGTGAGGAACACCCAGCTCCACCCCTGCCTAGGAGAGGTGAAGGTGGCAGAACTGGGCAGAGTCGTGCCCTCCCTGCTCCATGCCCCGGGGACAGTGTACCCTTGCTGTGATCTCTGTGTTTGCTGGGTGCACAGATAGGGCTGTAGAAACGCTTCCCAAAATCTGGGATCTGCTCCCTTCCTTCCTAACAACATCCTCTCTGCTACCCAGGTGGCTCTGGGTCACACCCTGGCCCCTGCTGCTGGCACTGGCCTGGGCTGCAGGTTGGAGAGTGAAAATTGCTTAGCAAAGCTTTCAAAAATGTACAAGAAGTCATTGTAGAATACACTTCATGACAGTGACCTGTTCCAGGAGAAGGACAAATCTATGTGCAGACAAGTGCAGTGGGAGCTTGGAGCCCAAGAATTTTAATTGCCAAATGTATTTACAGGGGTGGGCTACTGTAACTGCACCTGTGTGTGCCCATACCCCAAGCAATGGCAGAAGGGCAGGTCCACCTTACACTGAGCTGAGACTGCAGGTGAAGCTGGTTTGGACTGCCCTGTATTTATCACTGGATCAAAGAATGGTTTGGGTAGGAAAGGACCTTAAAGCTCATCTTGGCCACCTCCTGCCATTTGCAGACACCTTCCACTAGACCAGGTTGTTCCAAGCCCTGTTCGACCTGGCTTTGAACATTTCCAGGAATGGGGCAGCTACAGCTGCTCTGGGTATTTACTGCATGTTACCTTGTCCTCAGCAATCTCAGATCAGCAAATACAGGCTCTGGTCAATTTTCTGAGGCTGGATGTGCCTCCAGCTCTGGGACAGAGCAGAAGGACATCCCTCAGACCTCTGCTTGTGGGTGCAGGTCCCTCTCCGTGGCAACAGCAGCCAGGCACCAGCCATGCAGGGTGGGAGCACACACAGGGTCCTGTGGTTGTTAACTCTGCCTCTGGGTAACAGTCTGTGCTGCCTTCTCAGGTATCAAACACTGCCAGAGCTGAACTCAGCCTGGCCTTACATCACTGGAGGAGACTCACAGCCACCAGTCTTGGAGATCCTTGGGCCTACCATGACATCCGGACACATCTCATAATCAGACCTTCATGTTTTTTTGAGACATTAAACTGTAACAGCAGCAAGTGACAGTGCTGGTGTGGGATGGGCACGGGCACCTGTGTCCTGCTGCAGGCAATTTCTGCCCCTGCTGTGTGCAGCCCCCTCTGAAGGATGATGCCCCACCTTTGTTCTGCTCCTTTTCTAACCATATCCTGTCCTTCGATTTGGTCTGCTTCATTCCTCTCTGCCCCATGCTTCTCTCCCATTTCCCCTTCCTTCCTGCCCCTCTCCTTCACTGCACAGGGGGCAGTGAACCCAGGAAGCAGCTCCCACCTCAGGCTGGGAAAAGGGTGGGCAGCAGAGGGGAAGGGGTTGCATCACTCCTGAGAATCAGCCCTGGAGAGCCAGGCTCAGCTCCTCTGCCCCATCTCCTTCTCTCTAATCTCATCCTTCCATGTTTCATTGCAGGGCCATTATCATCCGTAATGGGGAAATCATTCCAATGTCCCGGGAGTTTACTCCAGAGACAGAGAGGCAGAGGCTGCAGTTTTTAGTAAGAAAGACCTTTCTTCTAACCTCATTGCGGCTGAAACACCTCCTGGCCTCTTCCCAGTCCCCTGTGCTACCTGCTGGGCTGCTGCCGTGGTGGGGTTCTGGACCCAAGGGCAGCCCCGTGGCTGGGACCTGCTGTTGGCACTTGTCCATCCCAGACTGCTCCCTGGGATGGGAAGAGGCACTGGGATGCAGGGAGCTGGCAGGGGGGCATCTTGTGGCTGGCAGAGCCCTGGTTTGCTGTGGGCTCAGTGTGAGGGTCTGTGACTGCAGGCCTGGCACAGCGGGACACGGAGAGCCCAGGCTTTTGGCATGGGGCTGGATTGGTACATTTACATGGAGAAACTTTGGTCCATCCGGTCCTGTTGCTGTCCAGGGAACAGGGAGCATCCCCTGCCTGGGCTGCTGTGACCTGGAGGAGAGCAGCTCTGCTGCCTCCCTCCACCGTGCTCCCTTTCACGGCCAGAGGAGCTGCAGTGCTCCTGCTGAGTCCTGGTTTCTTCCCTGGCTGCTCCCTGGAGGGTCGGAGCTGGTGGGTGCCAATGGGTTTCTGTCTTTCGCCCTGAAAGCTCCCTGTCCCTCTCCTGGATGAATCCCCTGGGGCCACCCAGGGAGACTCTTTAAGGTTATATAGACCTCTCTGAGGGCAGCACAGGGGAGGAGGAGTTTGTGTTGGAGAAGGTCTTGCTGGATGAAATTTCCTGGCTTGCAATGTACTTGGAAAAATACTGAGGTGTTTTTTTCTGGAATCTATTTTTAAATGACTGAGAGGAGGAAACTGCTGTGATCAGAGACCTCTTCAGCTGGCGGTGAGGGGCAGGATGCAGGCTGGGGACAGGCACATGCTGCTCTGCCACAAGATGCCCTGCCTCATGATGCTGAGGCTGTGGTCAGGGCTCCCCCAGAGTGGGCTAGGGGTCCCCATGCCTCTGAACCAAGCGCCTGCCACCCCATCTTCCCAAGGGATCTCCTCTCCTCTTCCTGCTTTTCTTTCCCCTTTGGCATTTTCCAACATTCCCTGTTCCCAGTCTCCTTCACACTGTGCTCCGTGAGGGCTTGGGGCTGCTGGCTAGGGCTCTGTGCTGCTGCTCCTCCCTTGTCCCAGTAACAGCTGGGACACTTTCAGAAAAGACCTATCACTCTTCCTTGGGTGAGTGCCATGCCCTGCACTGATCCTGGGAGGTTTGCAGCTATGACTCCTTCTGGGTAAATTCCAGCTTCTCCTGGAATTTGCTGGGGTTTGATTGTTTGATCTGTTTTGGAGATCTTTATTTCCCAAAACTCTCTCTGCAAAAGCTTCACCTTCTCGCTGAGTGCTGGCATGGCTGTTCTCAGCTCGTTTCCCCTCCGGCTTAGCACAGGTGGGTGGTTTGAAGCTGCTTTACCAACACCTTTTCAAGTGGCTCCAGAGCAGCCAAAGTTCTCCCACCACGGAATGTTGTAGCCAAAGTCCCGATGGATGGCGGATCCTCATCTGGGCAGGGCTGGATCCACAGATCCACTCTCCCAGCCCTGTGGCTGAGCTGACGCTTCTCCCTGCAGGCGTTGCTAAGACCCGAGCTGCTGGGGAAGGAGTTCACGCACCTGGAGTTCCCCCGCAGGATCCAGCCCAAGGAGCTGGGGAAGAAGATGCTCTACAGGGACCAGAACATGAATGGCTGGTAACCCCCAACTCACCGGTGGCCCTGGGGTCCTGCTGTGGTGGCTGCTCATCTCTGGCATCCCATCCCGCGGGGCAGGGGCTCTGGTGCACTGGGTACCCACGTCCCAAGTGGTCAGTGGAGGTGCTGGAAGCCTTCACCTGCTGACACCTTGTCTCTGGCTTATTTTAACCAGGGCTTACAAAAAGATAGAAGAGGATGACCTGAAGTTTCCACTTATTTTTGGGGAAGGCAAAAAGGTAAAGCACTGTGGGAGAAGCTTGGCAGGGGTTGTTTACTGCCTGCTCTCACTGTTTTGGGGGATTTCAGCCCATTTTTGGTAGTGTTGTCATCACCAACTCTCAGCTGGGAATGGATAAAGCTGCTCAAAGTTCTCTTTTGATTCCGCCATTCTCCAGGCTCGGATGATGGCCACAATTGGGGTCACGAGGGGTCTGGGAGACCACGACCTCAAGGTGTTCAGCTCCAACATCCACATCAAGCCTTTCCTGTCCTGCTTCCCCGAGGTAAGCCTGGCTGCCAGCCACTTCATAGCCAGTGGTTCCTGCAATGGCCAGAGCCACTGAGCAGGACCAGATCCACGATATGCCCCGTGCAGCAGGAGCCCCCTCTGCCTCGCTGCTTCTCACCCTTACATCTTGCCCTGTTGCCTGCCAGGTCAGGGTTTATGACCTCACGCAGTATGAGCACTGCCCTGACGATGTTCTGGTGCTGGGCACCGACGGGCTCTGGGATGTCACCAATGACAAGGAGGTGGCTGCTGTGGTGATGGAAGTGCTGACGAGCTATGAGCCAAATGACCCGTGCAGGTGAGCTGCAGGTGGGCAGGGGGACAGGCATGTTGTGCACTCCCCCACCTCCCCTCGGCCTTGCTCCTCAGAGCAGTGCTGTGGTCACGCATCCCTCTGGTCTCCACAGCTCCATTGCTCCCCGGATGCGCATATCTGAGCCTGGATCTCTCCAAGGGACCCTCTCCTGCACCTCTAGCTGCTCTAGCTTCTCCCTCCTTGCCAGGATGCTGCATCGGTGGGTCTGGGGTCATTGCTGAGCCGTGCTCTGCTGTGCCCCCAGGTACACCATGGTGGCCCAGGAGCTGGTGGTGCGGTCACGGGGAGTGCTGAAGGAGCGGGGCTGGCGGCTGGCCAATGACAAGCTGGGCTCTGGTGACGACATCTCTGTTTTTGTGATCCCCCTGGGTGGCCCCGGCAACTACACGTGATGCCGAATGAGCCTGGGGCAGCGGGGCTCACCTCGCCTGGATGGAGACCAGTGGGACACTGGCGCTGCCTCAGGGCTACCCCTCCTCTGAGCACTTGTTTTTGAGCCAACTGCAAGAAGAGTAAGAAACCTCGAGCCTCAGTCTGTGCTCCTGTCCAGAGCATCCCCCTCCACCTGCTTGCTTCCCAGTCCCAGGTGGAGACGGAGAGGCCTTGGACAGGGATTGAACACTGGAGCTGAGGGATGTTTTAATGCTGCTACTTCCTCAAAGCTGTGAAAAGCCTGAAGGCTCCTTGGCTCTTCAGCATGTCCATTGCCTCTAGCCATGGCTGTGCTGACTGTGTGACAGCCTGGGGGCTGCTGCGCACTCATACTTGCTGCAGTCACCCCCTGTCTTCTGCCCTGTGATGCTTTGGCCTGTGACACTGAAGCTGCTGTTGGAACTGGGGCTCAGGTGGGATGTGACTGGGAGTAAAGTCCCACAGGCAGCTGGGCAATGCTCAGTCGGGCACAAGTCCAGTTGTGGCCCCACAGTGGCCATCTCAGCCCTGTGCTGCCAATTTTCAGCCCCTCACACCTTCATTCTGTCATGGACCTCGTCTCAGTCTCTAGTCTGGGAGACTGGAGCAGTGACCAAGCTCTGCCATGCACCCAGGGCCCTGAGGAGGGATAAACCGTCGCACTGGCACTGCCTCTGCCACAGCTTCCACCGCCATCCTCTCATGCCTTGGACCACTGCAGTGCTTCTGGAGCCAATTATTCCTTAACTGGAGAGCTGAGCTGAAATGTCTAAATCCTTTGTTGGTGTGGGGAGTCTACGAATGTATGTCTGTACTTTGGAGTTGTTCTGAGTTAGCAGCCTCACACAGAGCAGCCCTATTCAGGTGAGCTTAACAGCTTAACTGCACTGGATCTGCTTAGCCCAGGGCTGGGAACCCACAGTAAAAGCAGCTTGGTGTGACCAGGGCAGGGAAAGACAGCTCCCATGTTTTCCGTAATGGTCTCAGAACTGGTGCAGAGGGGAGCTGGAGCAATTCATCTCTGTGCAGGATTTTTGCATCTCCCACGTCTCTGACCTGGAGCATCCATTTCTCAGACCTCTGCAGAGTGTTGCACCCTCCTAAACTGTGAGGGACTGTCCCGTCCTGGCACTGTGGGGATGGGGAGAGCTCGGCCATGGTCCCTTGTTTGGGAAAGACTCCGTGGCACCAGTAGTTCGTGTCCTGTCACTGGATGCAGCCAGCTCTTGTCAAGTGTCACCTCTGGTGAATGTTGTTTGTCTCCTGTAACCAGTGAGATGTAAATAAACTGGGTGCACATAATGGAAGGTGAAAGTTATGCAGGAGATTTGAACTTGTTGGCATCCATGCTGAAGGGAGCAGGGAGTGTTGCTGGAGCTGGGAGCCCGTCCTTGTGTAGCACTGTGTGTTTAAATAAAGACTTTGCCACTCGCAGTCCTACTTCAAAGTCTTTCTTTGCAGAGCTCCTGCAAAGAAGACTTACAGAAAAGCCAATTAGCTTTGATTAATTTATGTAGGCAGGCACACAGGCCTGCGAAGAGCCATGTGAGCGGCTGGCCATCTGCCCTTGGCACTGGTCAGAGCCCTTGGAGTGTCCATCCAGTGGCCATGGGCAGTGGGAACCACTGCTGTGCTGCCAGGCTCAGCCTGGTGCTGCCTGCGGGTCTTGGACCCCTGGGTCTGGCTGGCAGGTGGCAGCAATGGCCAGTCTGGTGGCGACAGAAACCTTACACATGGAATGGAAGGGAGAAAAGGTTAATGGTTTTCCTGTCTGCGGCGGAGGGAGAGGGGCAGGCTGTGGCTCGAGGAATGTGACTATCCCTCCCGGGGAGTTCAGGCACGCAGGCAGCAGCTACCTCTGTCTCGAGGGTGGGCTGCCTGCTGGAAGCATCCCTGCTGTCCCACGTCCCTCTGACGGCCACCTGGCACCCCTGATACTCCTGATGCTCTCTTCACACTTGTTTGCACAGCCCTGTTCCCCTAGCACATTCCTTTTCATGCTGGTGGCTGAGAACTGGCTCTGGTTTTCCAGGTCACTGCCCGGCTGTTGAATAAGGCAAGGAGGCACAGGCTGCTGCATTTAAAGCTTCCTCTGTGGTTCCCTTTTTTCCTAAGGAAACATTTCCTTTGGAACCAACTCCTGGCCTGGGGCTTGATAAATTAAGAAAAATTGTCTGCAAGCCCTTAAAATAGCAGCGGTTTATGAGCCTGGGTCCGGGCCAGGCTCCCGGGGCTGCCTTTCCCTGGCTGAGGCGCAGGAGCTCTGCCCTGCAGCTGGATGTCCCGGGGGGCGCAGCCGCCTGCTCCTCCCCCCCTCCCCGCCGTGGTGGGCACGGGGAGCCGGAGCCCCACCAGCGGCACTGGGGTCACCCTAACGCGGGGCACAACTCGTCAGAGCCCCCCTCGGCCAGCGCCGCTGTGGAGGGGACCCCGGGGACCGGGCAGGTGTGTCCGGCACCTGCGTGTCCGTCCCAGCGCGCAGTGGCCTCTGCTGCTGCCCTTACCTGGCACGGGGGCAGGGCAAAGGCTCAGCCCCCCCGGCGCTCCACGTCCCCCCCTCCCCGCTTGGCCTCGGGACCCCGAACCGTGGAACGCCCTCGGGCTCCGCGGGGAA
>WBMY01001266.1:152291-180777 GCA_013397315.1 Donacobius atricapilla
GGGTAGGGAATAGGGCATAGGGTGGGTGCCCAGCCGGGCTGCTGGGTGGGGTGCAGCGGGACAGGGCGGGGTGGGTGTGCCTGGGTGGGGGTCCCTGGGTGTGGTGAGGGTGGGTCAGCTGCGCCTCAGTTACTGCAGGTTGTCATCCCGTGAGGGTGGCCTTGGGCTGTGGGTCCCAAGTTCCAGTTGTCTCCCAGGCAGTGCCTGTGCCTGGGATCAGAGCCTGGGGGCTGCTGCCCCATCCCACATCCCTCCCCACAGCCCCCACTCTAGCTGTGTCCCCATGTACAGCCTTGCTTATGGAGTGGCCGCTCTGTGTTTTCTTCAGAAAAAGGAAAAAAAGTTCCCTTTCCTTACTGCTGAGCTCATTCTTAAACATTTATATTAGGGGGGCTTGCGGGGAGGGGAAATAATTGTGTAATGTCTTAGGAGCAGGGGAGCATTCCAAAAGCATGACTGCGTGGCCTTTTCCAGCACTTGCAGTCTGGCAGCCAAGTCTCTCAGTGGCCGCCAGCCTCCCTAAACCAAACCCCCGCCTCTGCACACCCCCGGGAGAAGGGGAGCGAGGTCCCTGGGCTGCATCTGCGTGGGGTGGGCTGGGAGCAGGGCTCGGCTGAGCCCCCCAAGCTGACATCCCTGGGAAAGTGTTCCAGTCGGGAAACTGGAGACCGGAGGCAGTGGTGTGGCTGGCTGTGTGTCATGGGGACCGGTTGCATTTTGTTTCTGTTTTGCTGAGTGCTTTTGGTGTCCAAACAGTTTCAGTTTATGTCCAGCTCAGATAGAGACTGCCTGAGATTTTGTGGACTTTAACTTGCATCCAGGTTCCTGGCAGCTACAGCTTCTCCAGGGAAACGTGTAAGTGGAAAATAAGCCAAGTCACTGTCTTCCCACAGGTTATCAGGAGCTCACCTCCCAACTTGCCGTTTGCGCTGGAGAGGCGTATTGCCATGAAAAGTAAGGAATTGTATTAGCAAATATTGATCGGCGCTGGGGCAGGCAGGCGTTGCACAAGTACAGGCATCTGCTGAGATTGTGACATGTTATTTGGAGCTTTCAGCAAGACACTTGTGCTGCCGTGAGGCTGGGAAGGCTGTCACTACTGCGGGAGGTAAAATAAGAACATGGCATGATGTCCTTTGGAAAAGGAGGTAAGGGCAGGCAGCTTTTCCCACAATGCTCAAACACTTGTGGTTTAAACTTTTTTTCAGCTTTCAAATTCTTCTGTTCCCAGTTCCTCTCTCTGTTTTGCTTCTGGATATTTTTTGTGGGATTTAGCAATGAAAATGAGCCAGCCTGGACACTCTGCTCTGGGTCTGGGTCTGGACAGTTGCCCTTTACTGCTGGAATGTGTGTTAAGCCCAGCCTGCCTGGTTGTGCCCAAAGAATACCTCAAAAAAAAATATGGGTAAGGTCTAAACCTGAGCTCTGGGTTGAGGTCCTATTTTGATGATCTCTTGTTGTTTGGCTATAGCAGGTCTGGAGGTCTGAGGAAGGTTTTAGGCAGCTCTCTCAGTGGTAAATACAGACATTTTCCTTTGCTGTGTCTTGGCAGCTGCGGCAGGCGGGATGGCAGGAGGCCGGGAGCAGTGGGCCGGGGTGGTGTGGGTCAGCCCTGGGTGCCAGTGGTGGTTGCTGGCCCGGGTGAGGGCTGAGGGCTGCTCTGCACTGCACAAACTGCCCAGCCCGGCCAGCCCAGCGGCTGCAGCAGCAGGGCATGACAGATGCTGCTGTGC
The DNA here is from genome assembly GCA_013397315.1 of Donacobius atricapilla. Lineage (NCBI taxonomy): Eukaryota > Metazoa > Chordata > Aves > Passeriformes > Mimidae > Donacobius > Donacobius atricapilla. The sequence continues at coordinate 154,025 of WBMY01001266.1, forward strand.
CAAAGGCAGCGCCACTGGGTGGTCTCGAGCTGCCATCTGCCCAGCAGCCCAAGCTCTGCACTGCCCATTGCATTTCCCCTTAGCATCGCTGTTTGCTTACACCCTTTCTGGATTTTTTTTCTGCCTTTCAACACTAATAATTCTATGATTCTGTAGTAAGAGTCCCTCTGGTGCTTGCAACTGTGGCCAAGACACTTGTCCTGTACTACCTTGGCCATGGCTTAGGTGTCTCAGCAAATGAAATTCCCCTCAGTGGGCATCCCTGTGGGGTTTTAATTTAGAAGTTTACTTTACTTTATCATTGTACCAGTGAGTCCAGACTGTGAAAACCATTTCTGTAGTGGAACTGCCCCACAGCACTGGGGGTGTCCCTGTGGGGGGTGCCCCTGCCAAGGGGTGCTCCCAGCACAGCTCTTTCTCCCCCAGCCCTGCCCAGAGTTCCGAGCTGTGCCTCTGGCCAGGGCTGTGATCCCTGGTGTGACCGGTCTGACCGGGGTGGGGCTGTCAGCAGTGCTTGGGAACTTCTGCTTTAGAACAAAACCCCTCTGTTACCTCTAGGAAGCAGAGTCTGGCCAAGGAGGTTCATTGAAAGATTTCTGTCCCCGGTTGGAGTCCTTCAAAGCATTAACATCTTTCGCTGCTATTCCTGATTGCCCACAGCAGACACTGAATGATGGACACATCCTGCTGCCAGAGGAATTCCCCATGTCCTGCACAGCAGGAACTTGACATTTTGAGGCACAAAGCTGGGAGAGACCAGCAACACAAAGGCTGCCCTGGAGCCTGGCTGATTTTATGGTGATGGCTTTAAAATAGTTGGAAAGCAGAACAGAGCAATTTGGGGCCATGTTGCAGCTTTTTGGTGAGCCGAAGGCGATGCCTGCTCAGGATTCAGCTGGTGCTGGCAGCAGTGGCACAGATTAAAGCCAGAGCCATCCCCGTGTGGGCCCAGCCTGCCTGCAGCAGCAGGGGCACGGGAGCCCTGTGGGGTTTGGCAGTGGGAAATGCTGGCACACAGTTGCTGCTCTCTTTTGTTTTCTCCATGGATGAGCAGGAGGCATGTCCAGGGGGGCCCTGCAAATGCTGCTCACACCCGAGAGCCTCCACTTTGGATTGCCAGTGTGGGCTGGGCAGCGTTGGCTGTAGTTTGGGGTGGTTGGCTCTTGGCAGAGTTTAAAATCTCAATTTCCATGTCTGTTGTGGATGAGTGTGTGCTTTTAATCATTTGTCCTGATGGCAGTTGTAGTAAAGCTGTCCTCAGATTATCGCAGAATCCCAAAATGGTTTGAGTTGGAAGGGACCTCCTCTTGTTCCATCCCCTGCCCACGGGCAGGAACCTCTTCCACTGTCCCAGGTTGTTCCAAGCCTTGTCCAACCTGGCCTTGGACACTTCCAAAGATGGGGCAGCCACAGCTGCTCTGGGCAGCTTGTGCCAGGGCCTCACCATCCTCTCAGAGAATAATTTCTTCTGGAAGGGGCTCTGAGGTCTCCCCAGAGCCTTCTCTTCCCCAGCTGAACACCTCAGCCCTCCCAGGCTGGCTCCAGAGCAGGGGGGCTCCAGCTCCATGGCCTCGCTCCAGCAGCTTTGTGTTCTCCTTGTGCTGGGGATCCCAGGGCTGGAGGAGCTCTGCAGGTGGGGACTCACCTGAGTGGGGCAGAGGGGCAGAATTCCCCCCTCCCCTGCTGCCCACGTTGTGGGATCAGCCCTGCACACAGGGGCATTTCTGGGCTGCCAGTGAATGCTGCCGGTCATGTGGAGCTTCTCACCCACCAGCATCCCCAAGTCCTTCCTCTCAGGGCTGCTCTCACTTTGTTATTCTGCATTTGTACTTGGGATTGCCCTGTTTGTCTTCATGAAATTGTCTTCGTGTTTTCTGCTCTTTTTATGTGCTCTTAATCTGGCAGCAGTGCAAAGACCTTTGCATCAGAATCCTTCTCCCAGGGACTGGCCTCATCCTGCTGAGCAAAAGAGCATCCCCTGGCAAAGGAGCTCATCTCTCCTGGAAGAGAGAGCTGCTGGCATCTGGTATTGGTGCCGTGCCAGCTGCTGGGTCCAGGGCGCGGATGGGGGCACACTGACCCCTGAGGCTCACAGCTCTTCCAGCCTCCTTGCCCTGCTCGCCTTTGCACACCAGCTCTGGATTAGTAATGGGCTATTTCTGGACGGCTCTCCTGAGTAATGGAATGAATTGTGCTGAGATTTTGGGTGGGGACAGTGGCTCTGCCCTCTGAGTCACCACTCGGCATGGCCGGGCTGGGAGCTGCTGGGGCCCGGAGCCGTGCCGGGTCGGGAGGGCGTTGGAGGCCGTGGGAAGGAGCTCTGGGCGCGGTGGCTGTGCTCAGTTTGGGGCATCTGCCGTCCCCTCGCAGGGCAGTGCGTGGGCAGGGCAGCATTTGGGCAGGAGCAGCGCCACTCCGGCTGGTTTTGGTTTCAATCCAGAGTGTGCAGACTGGGCATGGGCAGATCCTGGTGTCCATGTGGGAGCGGGTGTTTGTGTCCTTGGGCATCTGCTGCTCCTTACAGTGCAGGTGTTGTCATCTGCGTGGTGGTGTGGGTTAGATATTGGCATGGGCCAAACTGCCTTTCCTCGTGGAGATACGGAGTCGCAAAGCAGCATATCATGTTTTGCTGTGGGCAAAGAAGCTTTGTGTCCAAGTAAACAGGACTTTATCTCCCTGAGCTTTCCTTTTTCCGTGCTGTGGACGTGCTGCTGGAGAGAGAATGAGCCTTTGGTCAGACAAGAAGGGTGGTTTGCAGCAAGGGTTGGACTTGTGCATCTTGGAGGTCTTTTCCAGCCTTAATGATTCTGTGGCGCTGTGGGTTTGCCTGGCCCAGCTGGGACAGGCAGGAGCAGCAGGACATGAGGAATAGGGACAGGAACTGTTTCCCCTTCCATGCTCAGCACTTGCCTCCCCTAAAAGGTGCCCCTGGTCCCTAAAAGGGATCCTTGGGAGCACCTTTTTCTTTTTTTCTCTGACTTCAGTGTTGCACAAATGTGCTCACCTTGCTGTAGACAGGCTGCTCCACTGGGATGTGTGCCTGACACCGAGGATCCCGGCTGAGGAGTGTCACGTCCTTCCGGATGCAGCCCTTGAGTCTCACTCTTCTCACCTTACAAGTGCCAACTTTCTATTTTTGTTAACAGCTCCAGAGCGATCCCACTATGGCTGATTTTCTCATGCCTTGTTCAGATGCCGTGCCAGGCATTTTGTGGCATTGTCCTGGCTGGTTCTCAGGCTCAGCTGTAAACCACTTTTGAAAGTGAGGGATGCACAGGCATAGTTTTCCTTGCAGAACTGCATCCTTTTCCCGTGGGGCAGAATGCAGCCTGCTTTGTCGTGGGCTTTCAGCTCTGTTTGCTCAGTGATGACTGGCGTGGCAGAGGCTCCTTTTTCAGACAGGCTGGGATGGGGCCAGCCCGGTGCTGGGTGCCAGGCACACAGGTCCTGCTTGCCCAGACCTCCAAGAGCTTGGCTTGGCGTGTTCCAGCTGCTGATCAGATTATTTGGGATCTGGTGAGCGTGCTGGGGTGAAACCCAGAGCACAGTTTCTGTCCTGAGGGATTTATAATTTAAAATGAACCCACCATATGCATGGAACTCTGAGGTTGTCTAAAATCCTGGTTACCTGGGAGGTAGCACAGCAAAGCCAGGGAGGGTTGTGTGTCTGGGGAAGGCAGAGTAGTGTCACCTCCCACGAGGTCCCTGCGCAGAGCCACCAGCACTGACCACAGCTGGACGGTTCTCCCAGCCACAGCAGCAGTGCTGGGTGTAAATGGCTCCAGCCAGGCCAGTTCTTGGGGTGCCCGTGGGCTGATGTGTGTGGGAGCTGGAGGGGTGTCTGGCAAAGGGTTGGGGGAGCCTCTGTCCTGTCTGTCACTGGCTACCCACAGTGACATGTGCCCAGGTGCTTGTGTCTGGTATCTGCCAGGCTGTTGTGCACAGGAATTTGGGGGGCCAGGAGCATGAACTGCCCGTGCTGCTCTGTCCTGCTCACCTGCTCGTGTTCCCACAGCGATGGCGGCCATCAGGAAGAAGCTGGTGATTGTGGGAGACGGTGCCTGCGGAAAGACGTGTCTGCTGATCGTGTTCAGCAAGGACCAGTTCCCCGAGGTCTACGTGCCCACCGTGTTTGAGAACTACATTGCTGACATAGAGGTAGATGGGAAGCAGGTAAGGGCCGTTGCCATTCCCATCCCCTCGCTCCCCGGTCCCGTGCAGGCTGTGCCACTGCCCAGTGCTGTTGCCAGGATTGCTCTGGGTGCTCGGATGCACCTGCAGTGCACAGAGGAGCCCCGTGGCTCCGGCATTTCTGGGTCACCCTGAACCTGCCCCAGTTTGAGGAAGAGCACAGCTATACCTGAGGAAGATAAATCTGTCACTCCTGGCCTGCAGAGCCACTGAGCCATGTCCTTGTCCCCTCGCAGGTTGAGCTGGCCCTGTGGGACACAGCAGGACAGGAGGACTATGACAGGCTGCGGCCCCTCTCGTACCCGGACACGGACGTAATCCTCATGTGCTTTTCCATTGACAGCCCGGATAGCCTCGGTAGGGACTGGGGATTGAGGGGGGACCTGGGGCCCCCACAGGACTCGGTGCTGCTACTGGGAAGCCCCTGTACTGCCCCTCGAGGATGCCAGAGCCTTCCCTTCCTCCCCTGACTTTGTGTGCACTTCAGGGAAGTGCTGGGAACTTGCTGCCTGGGCGGAGGTGGTGGGAGAGGAGGATGCTCGCTCTAGGGCGAGCCCTCCCTGCTCCAGCGGGAAAAGCTCGGGGTTGGTTTCTGTGAGGCGGCTGTGGGGTAGCAGCCCCTCAGCTCGTAAGATTCCATGTGTGCTTATTGTAGAGAACATCCCTGAGAAGTGGACGCCAGAGGTGAAGCACTTCTGCCCCAATGTGCCCATCATCCTGGTGGGGAACAAGAAGGACCTGCGGAACGACGAGCACACGCGGCGGGAGCTGGCCAAGATGAAGCAGGTGGGGACAGCCCTGGGTCCCCCAGCCAGCGAGCCCCCTCTACCCATAGCGGATCCTGGCTGGAAGGGCTGGATGCTCCAACAGCAGTTGCTGTTGTGTTCTGGAAATGTTTCCAAACCCTTTTTTACTGCTTCCTAGGAGCCGGTGAAGCCAGAGGAGGGGAGGGACATGGCCAACAGGATCAATGCCTTTGGCTACCTGGAGTGCTCGGCCAAGACGAAGGAGGGGGTGCGGGAGGTGTTCGAGATGGCCACCCGTGCTGGCCTGCAGGTGCGGAAGAACAAGAAGCGCCGAGGCTGCCCGCTGCTGTGAGCGGCCCCAGCGGCACCAGCACCCGCCTGCCCTGCCCGGGGAGGGAGTGCTGGGGACAGCCCAAGCAGGACCTCGTGGTGCCACCTCCTACCCTGAACCCTTTGCACCTGAGCTGCCACCCACGCTGGCAAGGTGTCCCTGCGACATTCTGGGGCCGTGAGGGGCCAGTGCCTTCAGTACCTGCAGCTCTCCATGGGCCAGGTGTCTGTGTCGCTCCCCGTGTCGCCCCGTTTTGTACTGAGCTCCCTGGTTCTGCCTTTCCCGTGGGCATTGCTGCGGTGTTCGCTCTCCTTCCCGGCTCTGGGCAGGTGCCACAGAAGCAGGAGGTGCTGGTCACAGCTCACGTGTGGGGTGGGCCAGGCCCTTGGTGTGCTTTCCCTGCTCTCCTTGGCCGTGCAGGCAGCACACACCAGTGTTACAGACTTGCCCGGGCAGCTTTAGCCCTGTCTGTGAGCAGAGCTGGGCTCAGCTGCTGCCAGGAGCTCTCCTCCTGGGACGTGTGCCCAGCTCTGCTGGTATTGCCGCCTTCGAGTCTGCCTCGGTCATGGACTTGGCAGCAGTAAACCCAACTGCATAACTGGGAGAATAAATGCAAACTGGTATTTTAGTAATTGTAACTTTGCTCTTGTGGTGTTCTTCTGGGTCTCCTTTGTGTCCCTCGCTGCTCCAGGCTCCTGCCTGGGGCTCGGGGCCTTGTGCTGCAGGGTGGGGACCTGCCTGGCCCCCAGCCCCTCTGGCTTCAGCTGCTGGTGGAGGATCAGGGCTCAGTACCCTGTGCTTGCAGAAGAGCCAGGAAGCAGTTTCGATTGGAAGGGCCAGGCAGGAGCTTCCCAGCTGTACCCAGTCCCTGGGTGATGGGCACTGCCATCACTGCTGGAGCCATCCTGCCTCTGGAGCAGAGCAGGGCAGGGCTGCAGGGAGCCCGATGCTGCTCTGAAGCCTGTCTGTGTAAGCAAGGCCCACCTAGGACTCAACAATACACTGCTTTTCTCCAAACATTTATTCCAGGGAAATAGAGTGCCCGCACAGCCATGCCAGCTCTCAGGCCAGCAGCTGCCCAGTGGAGAGCTGAGTCAGCCTGTCCCAAACCAGGTCCCTGCCTTCCCCAGTTACCCTTCACGGCAGCAGTGAGCTCCCCGTGCACCCAGTGATGCACTTTGGAGGCCCGAGTCTCCAGGCTTAAGCCTTTCACTGAATGGTGAAACAAGTCACAGAAAATCGTTTGGCCACAGCCATGTCAAAAAATGATTAAAATGGAGAGCTGTCCCAGTTTGATGCTGGTGTGGGCTTCGTGGCTGGCAGCAAAGGCTGGCAACACCTTCTGGTCCGGTGGGTTCTGCCCCATCTCCAGGGATGCATGGAGCACCCCAGGACTGAGACAGAAAGAGCAGGAGCTGCTGCAGGCCAGGGACAGGCTGAGGGGGATGCAGCTTCATGGGGCTTCTCCTCCTTTCCCACGTGTGTTTCCTGCAGAGAAACCTCATGGCAGAGCTGGCCCCTGACTTGGAGACGGAGACATGCGAGCCCTAAGCAAAAACCTGTTGTAAGCCCTGTTCCATCTGGGGCAGGAGAAGCCTCCCAGTGCCCCAGCTGTAACCCTGGCCATGCTGCTGCCCCAGGGTGCTGGCAGGGCATGCCTGGCACCCTGCTGCTGTCAGAGCCCCGCCGGCAGTGCCCAGCTCTGCTCACCTGGGTACTAAACATTGAGCTGGAGCATGTGGAGGTCATCGGCGATTCTGTCTTCAGCTGTGCCCTCATCCTCATAGGGGTATCCAGTGTAGCCACCCTCCTCCTTGCAGTACCTGAGGAACCTGCAGGTGCCGAGGCCGGGCAGCGTGGGCTCGAGGTGGCACTGGCCTCGCTGCCCCGTGCCGCGCGCGTGGCCAGGCACCGTGTGCCGGCAGCGGCAGAGGGCAGTTGCACACTCTGGTAGGGGCCAGGGGCAGCTCACCTGTGCCAGTGGTGATCCTTGCTGAGCACGGTTGGATTACCCACCACGATCAACAGAGCCTTGGCCCTGGTGATGGCCACATTAAGCCTCTGAAGAGGACAAGCAAGAGCGCTTTACCTGGCTGCAACACCTCTCATTGTCTCGCAGCCCCCCTGGGTGCAGGCAGCTCTGGCGTGGCCCTGAGCACCACAGCAGCTCTACCTGCCTGTGAGAACCAGAGGGAAGAGGGGATACCAAGGAAGAAGGGTCTGCCTGGGGGGAGGAGGTACCTTGGGGTTCTTGAGGAAGCCCAGCCTGAAGGTCTGGTCAAAGTGGAGGTAGGTGCTGCAGCTGCGCACGGTGGAGATGAGGATCACACGCCGCTCCTGGCCCTGGAACTCTTCCACAGAGCCCACCTGGGGCAGGGACAGCAGGTGAGGGGCCAGGAGCACCCCTGGCCTGGGGCTGCCAAGGGTCCCTCCTCCTGTGCAGGGTGTGCTCCTCTCTCCTCCTTGCCCAAGGACGTACCTTCAGCTGGCTGATGTCCGGCAGCTTCCGCAGATCGGGATCCAGGGAGGTGATGGCTTTCCGGATCTTCTCCACCTGAGTGGAGGCGTGTGGCAGAATGCAGCCACCACAGGACCACCCCTGTACCAGCCCTGGGGCTGCCCATCTATCCCAGTGTTCCCTGTCCCTTGGGGTGGCCTCTGCATATGCCCTGCCTGCAGAGCTGTGCCCCTCACCTGCTTCCTGTAGGGAGAAATGATGCCGATCTCCTTGGGGGACACAGTGGGGCAGCTTCCCTTGCCCTGGCTCTGCAGCAGCTTCTTGAGGTAGTGGACCAGGACCTCAATTTCGGCTGTGTTGAAGAATGAGGGGCTCTTGGCTTCTCTCTGGTCTTCCCCACAAACCCCATGGAAGATGATGGGGAAGCCCTGGGGATGGAGAACATTTGGCTCTGCTCTGCCTGTGCCTCGGGGATGCCCCTGGGTCAGTCCCTCCTGTGCCCCTCACTTTTTTGGGAAGCTCCTCCCAGGTACAATACAGATTCCGGACGTCAGGCCCGTTGCTCTCGCACACCTTCAGCTCATTGTCGTAGAAGAGCTCGTTGGGGATCCTGAGGATGGCCTCATGGGACCTGGCAGAGGCAGGACAGTGCCCAGGGTGGTCCAGAACCCTCTCATGCACTGTGCCACCCAGGACAGCAGGTGCACTCCCACCTCCCACACCAGCTGAGGCACAACAACGCTCTGGGGGACAGATCCTGGAGTGCCACGCTCACCAATCCCTGCCTGGCTCAATCCCTTCCTGCACCATATCCCTGTCCCCACCTGTAGTTCCAGAGCAGTTTGGTGATGAACTGTGGGTCATATCCTCCACTTGACTTCTTGTACAGGGGGTTGTGCAGCATCAGCCTCTCCAGCAGTGAGGTGCCTGTGCCCAGTGATATCCTGTGGCTCCCCACAAGGCCACTCAGCCCCTGTGGGGTGCCTGCAGCACTCCCACCCCTCTCCCTACTCACCCAAACCATGCTGGATGGCCAGTGGTGAGGTCAGGACGGGGCCCAGCTGCTTGGGGTCTCCTGCCAGCACCAGCTGCCCCCCATTGGGGTTGGTCTCCTGATCCATGGGAGCCAGGAGCCCTGGGAACAGGGAGAGCTCAGAGGGGCATGGGAAGGAGCCCAGGCCACACAGAGACTGGTCCTTGAGACAGCAGCCGGGCACCACTCACCCGCGATGGCCACCACGCTCTCCGGCTCTATTGCATGGCCACACTCGTCGATGAAGACGTGGGAGAAGAACCCAGGGGGAAAGTTGGCTGACACCAGCCTGGAGGAGAGATGGAATCTCAGCCTCCTGCCCCACATGGCCATCCTTCCTCTCCTACCCTTCAACCTCATCCTCCCACAGAGGAGGGATTTCCTCCCCTGCTGCCTGCCCTCCTCCAACCCCTGCCGAATCCCAGAGGGACTGCCTTCACAGCCGGGCTGCAAGGCAGCCCTGGGTCCACCTGTCACAGATGCTGGGGACAATCCCAGCTCCTCTGACCTTCCTGCTGTCACCAGTGTGGTGATGATAATCCGGTAGTGCCTCAGGCTCTCCTTGCTTGGGTACACGTAGCTGCTCTGCTCATCATCCCAGTTGCAGCAGGGCTGGAGCGCAGGCATTGGCTGAGGTCCCACTATCCCAGGGGACACCAGCCCAGGTATGCTGACAGGATTTCAGGCTGCAGGGACAGGGACCTACCCTGATATCACTGGGCACTTCCCTGTAGCTCCTGGAGCTGGCGATGAGCCTGTAGACATTCTGAGGGGCAATGTCCTTGATGAGGTGCTGGCACAGCAGGTCTGCGGCACTGTTGGAGGGGGCACAGGCCAAGATATGGGCATCCTTGAAGTACGTCCACACCTGGGCAGGAGGAGAAGGTGACAGCATTGAGCCCCATGGACGAGAGTGGGCAGCAATGCCCAGGGCTGGATTGGGGCACTGGCCACTCACCTGCTTGATGGCCTCCACCATAGTGACCGTCTTGCCTGTGCCAGGGGGGCCAAAGATGAGGTATGGGGCTGGCCGGGACATCCCTGTCACGATGTGGGTCACGGCTTTGCACTGCTCCTCGTTGGTCTCCAGCTTGCGGTTAAACCACCTGTGGGAGCAGAGGCTGCGCTGCCGGAGCCCCACTGCCTCCATCCCTCAGACCCTCCCACCCTGCAGAACTGGGGACTCACCGGGGCTGGAAGGGGCCTGGGAAGAGGGACCTGTGGCAGGAGGCAGAGGGGAAGAGGAGGCTGAACAAGCTGCGGCGCATGGCCAGGACTGCAGCCCGATGCTGGACCTGCAGTGGCAGCCGGCTGAAGGTGAAGGTCACATCAAACTTCAGGTTGTTCACAAACTTCTTCTGCAGCCTGGGAAGGAATGGTGTGAGCAGGGCACATGGCACTCTCCCATGGCCCTTTCCAACCCGCTCCTGGCCTTGGGTATCTCTGGGAAAGGCTGCTGGACATCACTCACTTGGAGGAGAAGCCCAGCCTGACCTTCTCCAGTTCCACGCTGTGCACGTAGCCCTTGTACTGGATGAGCGGGGAGTGGTCCCGCTCGCTGCTCAGGTGGGCAAAGAGGTGGTCCCCTCTCAGCAGGGACGGGCGGTTCTCGGCCACGCCAGGCACCTGTGCCAAGGGACCAGAGTGATGCCAGGCACTCTGGGAGCATCGGTGTTGTGCCAGCACCCCTCCCATCCCTCACTCCCCTACGCACATCGAGAACCAGCAGGCCCCTCTCCTGCACCATGGTCACATCCTGCATGTCATAGCGCCGGATGTCCACCTCCATCTGGATCTCCTCCAGGTGCAGCAGCAGCTGGAACTTCTGGTGGTAGTTCTCAGCCTGCAGAGGTGCTTCCAGCAGCGAGCTGAGGGCAGCAGCAATGTCATTGCGTCCCAGGGACAGCTTGGCACTCAAGGAACACCTCAGCATTGCTTTCAGTCCTTGGCACTCACCGCATGGCAGCCCAGCTGGAACTGGCACTGGTGTTGGGTCCAAGCAGGATCGTGTCCTTGAGGCTCTTTGGGTACTGGTAGGTGCCCAGAGGGATTTCCCTCTCCAGTTCATTTTTCAGGGAGCTGGGTGGAGGTGACAGCAGTGCTACAGGGACTACATAGTGTCCCCAACCCCACTGTCACCAGTCACCGCACAGGGCTGAAGTGGTGCCAGTCAAGGAGCTGAACCTTGTCCTGGCTGAAGAACAGGCTGGGCCCCCCTGCTCAGGATGGCAGCAGGTGACTTCACCACATACCTGTCAGGGGGGATGCCATCCTCAGTGATGACTGTGACAAGGCGCTGGAGGCTGGCCTCATAGGCCTGGAAAGGTGCCGAGGGCCCCAGGTCCTTGGCCAGCTGGCTCTCGGCCACGGCAGCGACATAGCGTGAGATGCTGAAGGGCCCGTCTGGCTCCCTGGTGAACTCGAAGAACACCACAGCACTGAAGTGACCATTGCAGGTGGTGAGGCACCGCACCTGGATCGGGTATTTGCCACCTGCAGGGTGAAGTGGTGAGACTGGGTCCTGCGTCCTCTCTGCAGGGCACGGGGCAGGGGCCGGGATCCTACCTGGGTGTAACAGCAGGGACTGGCCCTGCACCGCCCCTTGCTCATCGGTGAAGGAGAGCTCCCGTGACTGCTGGCGTGGCTGGAAGCGCTGCAGCGTCACCACCTCCGTCCCACAGTTCTGCACCAGGACAGTGACGGTCCGGGGCTCGCCTGGCACCACTGGGAAGCGGATATTCCCACTGCCCTGGTCATAGTCTGAGACGATCTCTACCCCGTGCTTCCCACGGATGAGCTCAGCCCTGTGGGGAGGGAGGGTCAGGCTTTCCCAGCCGGGTGGGGGGTCCAGGGGCCACGCCAGGGTGGGATGCTGCTGGTCTTACCACTGCTTGCCATAGATCTGGGGCATTTGTGGAGCGGAGCTGAGCTGCTGTCCTGAGGCAGATGTGGACACGGATGTCTGTGCATTCGTTCTGGGTCTCCGGTACTGGTCTGCCACCACCACGCGCCTCTTCACCTGCAAGGAGCAGCCAGAATCAGCACGGCGCTGGGATCCTGCAGGGAGCTCCTGAGGAACCAGTCCTAGAGGGCACTGCTCCAGCATGAACTCACCTTGAACTTCACCACCTCTCCGCGCACCTGAACCTGCTGGGTCGTCCTCAGCGCGTACAAGATGGAGGAAAACCTGGGTGTCTTTGCATCAGTCCTGCAGAGACAAGGGAGAGGGTTTCTGTGGGAGAGTGTGCCTCAGCCGCCATGGGCACGGGCAGCTGAGGTGAGGCAAGTGGCAAGATGAAGCAGGACTCCAATGCTGCAGTGAGGGAGTTCTCAGCAGGTCCCCTCTACTCCAGGAGAGGAAGAAGAACTTGGGCTTCCCACTGGCCTGTGCAAATCTCACACCCCTGCTGGCTGCTCCAGCAATTCTGTGCTGTGCCATTGCTGTTCCAGCTATGCCACGGCCGTTCCAGCTGTCTCACAGCCGCGCAGTCCCTGTCCATGCTAGTGCTCAGGAGCTGAGCTGGCATGGATGGTGGCTGTGCTAAGGTACAGCCCCTGTGGTCCCAGCAGTGATGGCTCTCCAGGTGCCTCCTCCCAGTCCCACCAGTGCACTGAGCCCTGGCTTTGCCAATGATTAACAGTGGTGATATTGCACAAGGGCCAGTGTGATCGGTGTCAGCAGGGTGAGGTGGGGGGCTATGGTGGGCAGGGGTGTCCAAGGCCATCCCCAGGCAGCTGCTGGGGGCCCATGGAGCTGAGGATCATCCCAGCAGGGCTTTGGTGAGACAGATGAGCTCGGGGACCCCAGGGAAGAGCTTGGGGACCAGCGACGCTGGCCAGGCACTGGGGATGCTGGCCCGGGGATCAGGAGATGCTGGTCAGGGATCTGTCCCAGGCGACTTTGCCTGGGTCTGGCCAGTGCTCTCACCTGCCCCGGAACTCCTGGTTGTAGATGGTTCGCAGCGTCTCCCGCAGGCTCACCTGCTCCCGGCCCGTGTCCCGCAAAAACTGCACGAACTGACACCCCCAAAGACTGGCCTCCGCCACGCTGAACCGCGACATGGTTGAGCCGAGCCGAGCTGAGCCGAGCCGAGCCGGCGCCGCGTCGAGGAGTGCCAGGTTCAGCCGGGCTGCGCTGGGCCGGGCTGTGCTGGGCTGGGCCGGGCTGTGCTGGGCTGGGCTGTGCTGGGCTGGGCCGGGCTGTGCTGCGCTGGGCCGGGCTGTGCTGGGCTGGGCGCGCCGGAGAAACGAAAGCGAAAGGCGCCGTGCGGGCCCCCCCGGCACGGGCAGGGCGAGGGGCTGCCAGCGGAGCCCGCGGGAGGGGAGGCTGACGGGGGAGAGGGGCAGGCAGCGAACCAGTCTAAAGGGTGATTAGCTGGGCATTCGGAGAAGGACAAAGAGATAGAAACGCTCCTGAGGCTGGAACACTGGCGGTGAACTGCATCCAGTGTAATCAAGGAGCAGGAGAGGACTAGCCTTGAAACAAATAAAAGCTGTGTTGTGTGCAGTCTTATCTTGAGCCCTACTTCAGTTTCACATTCTTGGAATTGCTGCAGCAGTTTCCTGGATGGATCCAGGCCGCAGCCCACAGCACCTGAGGGCCACAGAACCTTTCATCTCCCCTGGGCGCTGCTGCAGGCAGGACGCTCTTAACAAACTGTCCTTGAGTAGCTCCGTGCACAGCACGGTGCAAACGCCCCAAAAAGCCCCGCTTTGTCCCATGTAGGATGGGACCAGGAGTGTCTGAGATGACACTGAGGATGTGTGGAATTACCTCCTTGCTGCCTTTTTTCCAGGGTGAGCAGCTGCATTAAAGCTCTGTGATTGTTTTTATTTTAATTTGGAAGCTCAGCCCTCCAGTTCCTATGTCTGTATACCAGAGCGGGAGCATGACGCATGGGTTTGGAGTGATACCATCCCAGCCTAAATTGCCAACTTTTAAAGCTGGAAAAGACCTTTGAGTTCATTAAAATCCAGCCATCAACCTGGCACCACAACCATGTTCACCACTAGACCATGCCCCCAAGTGCCACATTCCTGTTTTTGAACACTTTCAGGGGTAGTTACTGCGCCACTTCCTAGCTTTGAGGAATTAACAGGACTGAGACCATGAAAGAGCAGGCACAAATGGCTTTAAACAAAGACTGGTCTACTTGCACTACACTGGCTGATACAGAGGATGCCTGAGGGATGTATTTTATTTAGATGAAATTCACAAAGGATAAACACTTATTTTGTGGTGTTACTGTGCAAAACCTGAAGTGTAATGCGCAGGCAAGCCTACCCCTCTCTTCCCCACCCTTCTTCCTTTATCAATTTAAAAACAAGAAGACATGAGCCAGGTAAAAAACCAGAACCTGCAAGGAGCCCAGTGATAACCAAGTTCAAACACAGCAAAGGGAGTTCACCAAAGGAGGTTCACTTTGTACTGAATCCATGTTCCAAGATCTGAGAAAGGCATATGTGTATTTCTTCATCCTCCCCTTCAGAAAAACTGTTATGACTGCTAATTTTGATGTTAGAGGGGGAAAATAGTTGTGCAGGGCAAGCATGTAGCAGATTCATCTTCTCTCTCTAAGCATGACAAGAAATGAAAAAAAGAAACTGAGACAAATGGAAAGGATTTTTTCTTTCACTTTGGTGCAAGTTTATTTATTTTGTACACTATCCATCCATACACCTGTGATACAAATCTATGAACCTGCCACAAAGCATTAAAGCACAACATACCTATTATTCTGTAGACATTTGCATTTTTAATCACCATCCAGCCCTTGTAGATCAGCAGACTCATCTTGTAGTTCTGTAAAAATGCACATGTCTGGTAACCGTACGTACACGAGGGAGGGGAGAGAAAAGATGTTCACTTTTAGGGAACATGGCTCAAATCTTCAGATTAAAAAAAAGGTTACATCCCTGGAAGAGCTGGGTCGGTAGGGAATTCTGTAGAGGATCCTGTAAACTCATTTTCTACAGTAAAATCTAAGCCAGCAGGCATCTGCTCCGTGGAGGCCGGGAATAAGGATACACGAGGACTCACTGTCTTGCACTTACTGTCTTGCAGCGTCATGAGCTCTTGGCAGGTTTGACAAACTTACTGGATACCCGGAGTGCTGGATGCAGGTGAAGGGAATGCTCTGCACCCTCTCCTGGGTAATAATAGGGCTTTTCCAGCTAGGAAGTTTTCCAGCCAGTGACTGAAAACAGCTATACTTCTGGGCCATGAGTGGCTGAATTTAAATGACCTATTAAATGCAGCTACAACAGGAAGTTTATGTGGCAGGAAACACAAAACACAAAGACAACTATTTGTTCCATGGTTCCCTCTCAGGCTAGAAAACCTGTTAACTTTGAAAGCCCTAAAAAACGCTGCTCTGGTTTAGAAACCATCTACTTGGCATAGGACCACATTTGTTTTTTTGCACACGAATGTTTCATACGCCTCCTTGTTTCTGCATTAAGCATTCTGCATTTCTTTGCCAATCTTGTAGCTGAGGATTTTGTTCCAGTCAATCTTGGTGCGGGTGACGGGCAGCTGCCGGCGTAAGGCTTTGAAAGTGGTGTCTGACATAGTCTGGTAGTTTTCACTGATTGCTGTCTGCAAGGGGAAGCACATTTGGTTAGGGCACTCATAAAGCACTATGAGAAAGCTCAACTCGGTGTTAAAGCCACAAACTCCTTTCTACACAGTGTAAGACACACTATTAACTAAATTAATAATGCAGTCATCAGTGTGTGTACAAGTCAAAGGCTTTCTCTTCATCTCCCCTGTCATGTAGCAGCATCTCCTTAGGTCTTTCACTGACTAATCTCTCCAGTTTCCTTGCACACAGGCTGGGACAATGTAAAAGCTGTTGCACAAATTTCTTCCCCAGTATTCTTAACTGTCACAGAGGAAAATACATTGACTCACCCACTCCCTTCCTATGCTTGTTCCAGGTATCATTTGTAACCCTTTAAGAAAAACCATACAGCAAATCTGATAGTTTATTACAACACAGATTTGTAACTTTACAGCTTTATAACTATATTGTTTAAAAAAATACTACTGCCCTTTTCTAAGCAATTCTTACAGCCAACACCAGAGTAAGCCAGGAACAGAACCAGAGGTCAGCTCTCCATGTTTCCATTAACTCCAAATGGAAACTGATATGATTCTTTGGTTTATTTAACCACCGCTGATCTTACCTGGTACTCATTTTCTGCATTTTCTATGATCTTAATAAACTCCTTAGCAGTTTGGACATCACTCTGCAAAGGAGAAAAAAAAACGTTTGTATGTTTAAGAGCAACTTGCATAAGCCACACAGCAGATTTCTTTTCCAATGACAGGCTGAGTAGAGATAAAGTGCCTAACATCAGCTTGTGCCTCGCGGTTGCAGCTGCATTCCTTCCACTCACTACATACTGAGTAGAGCTCGTGCTTCAAACTGGAACGGTGCTGCACCCTAGTGAGCAAAAAGGAAGTGGACCTTCATGGTAGAAGGCGTCGCTGGGCAGCTGCTGCTCCCTCTATCATACTAGAGGTTTTCTTAATTTCTCCCAGTGTATGTCTCTTACTGTTCCTTTCCCTTGCACGGAGATAGAAAAGCATATTCTGTTCTCTTTAACCCAAACTTCCAAGAGGAGCTTTCCAATAGAGACTTTCTGGTAAGACTGAATTTTATGCAACTGGGAATCTGGTATTCCTAGGTGACTCTCAACACCACACTGACTGTTCACCCTAAAATTATTCTAAAGTCAAGAGAATGCAGTCATAGCAGTGCATGCTTCATGAGCTGTTTAAGGAATAAAACAGTTGCTTATCGTAAAGATCTTTTAGCATACTTACTGACACCTGTACAGAGTCCTGAATGTCTTTGTGACTAACCAGCTGGACATTGCCATCTTCATAGTAATGGACCTGGAGAAAAAGAATGCAGATTTTATCACAACCACTCACTCCAGAATTCCTGAGGCCCCAGATGTTACTAAAATTGCACAACAGAGCATCGTGCCAGTCTTCTCTGCTTACATGGAGACTAAATCTAAAAAGGTTTCATTCTCTGTCAAGACTGTTCAAGATTATGTTAATCAGTAATGCCTAGAGCTGAGATAAGAGCAAATATAAAAGACTCAAGGTAGAGGTTTCAGCCCTATAAAGTGAAGCCAAGTGGAGGCCTATACGGTAATGCTGCATAATAAACCACAGGCCTGATCTGAGACTACTCCTGAAATAGTAATTTAAGAATTAAGTTCTTGAATTGTTGAGTTTAATAACATCCTGACTTGAGAAGGACATCTCTGCTGCATGTCAGCATCTCATTCTGAGCCACATGCATTTGTGTAAGAGAAGCACAATGCAGTTTCTCCTATTACTGCCACAAAAAACCACTCACCTGGATTTTGAGCACTGCAGCCACCTGAGCTGTTGGTGGTGTGATGGTAAACTTCCATTCTGATCTCCAACGCCCATTCCTAAAGGCAATCAAAGCATGAAAAACTATTTCCAAGAAGCTCTAACAGCAAAAATAACCAAATTAATGAGCAAGTTGTTTCTGATGTTGTCTTATCATCAATACCACATGGGATTTAGTGCTTTAGATGGCATGGAGTTAAATTTCTGCAGCCCAGCTGAATATAATGCAGCTTCAGTACAAAAAAGCTCCAGAGATGTAAAGGAGTATCTATCCAGCTCTGCTAATGCCTTTTCCTCTGGATAGGTCACTGGAAGAGTTTTGATAAGTGCCAAGGGAGCTGCAAGGAAAACAAGACTACAGAAGGAAAAGAACTTCTTGGGATGCCCAAAACTCCCTGTCCTTCAGACTGTGTCAGAGCTAGAGGATGGGTCGGTTTGAGGAACCAGGCAAAGGAAGAAAACACACTGTTGAAATAATCTTACCAGAAGTTTTTGGGCTGAAACTGGTGGCTCTCAATACAGGCAATAATTGTCTGCTGTCCATCTATAGATTTACCATAAACCTGTATTTAGAAAAAGAGTTAAAAAGGCCCAAGAGCTAAGGAAAGCCATTCTTAATCTCTGTTCTTGGCAGCAGGGTGCAGGCTGCTGTGGCAGTACCTTGCTGGAACATGCACCACGAGTTACATTGTCCAGCACCTCCCCTGGCAGCCGTTCCAGAACTGGCAGGTGTGGAGGTGCCTGGCAGTCGTGCCTGTGAGAAAGGTCTGACCCACCTTGCCCTCTGCGTGCATACCAAGATAGCTGCACTCTCTTTGGAACATGTCATTCCAAAGTTAGCCCAAACGCTAGAGAGGATGGAGAATTCCAGCAGCTCTGCCCAGCAGAGTCTGCTCTGGGACTGACTGACTCAGAGCAGAACGCTTCCAGGGAAACAAGATGGATACTCAACAGTGCAGAAGCCGTTGGGGTAATGATCTTTCACGTAGGCTCTCAGGGCACTGTCACAGGCATCTCTCCACTGTTTTAAAGCCAATTCTGTGTCCTCGGGCTGGGGATCACTTGCTTCTTTCCTTAAGTGATCAAACTTAAAAGAAAGTTTGTTTCTTGGGTCTAAAAATCTGCCATTGCCCAGATCACCATGTTCTGTGATTAAGACCTGTAAAAGAAGTTGAAATGATGATACATTTAGGCTGCTATAGATGTGTTATTTTGCATTTTTCTCTACTTGCATATCAGTATTACAATAGGTTCTTTCATTGACTGGTAAGATCACATAAAGAAAACCAAGTATTTTCAGTAATAATTTAAATGAATAGTTGTTGTGAGGCTGAAGGTAACTCTCTGCTCTCCACAGTAATACACCACTTAGACTTGTCCCAGAAAAGGCTGAACTATAATAAGGTGTATATCTGGCTTAAAATTTGGTATCCTTACAACAGAAGCAGGTTGCTTGGCTTTTAAAATTATTTCAGCTGTTTTCCTTCTTCGTTTCTAAAGGAAACAGAGACTTTTACTCTGGAATCTACCATTTATTGCCATGCTCTGTGTTGCAATAGCTCTGCTTCTGGGCAAGAAGGGTACATAGCTGCGACTACTTCTAAAATACACCAACTAAAGCAGACAGCAAAGCACCATTGCACATTCCCCTCTTTTTTCATTTTCACCTTAATTTTCTGGCTTCCCGAATATTGACTTTATTGGGGTGGGTTTTTTCTTTTGCAGGTTGTACTATAACTTTCTCATCAGAGCTATTTCTATGAACAGCCTTCCTAATACAAGCCTCCCATCAACATATCTGGGACACTAGAAAAGCTGGGTCAGAGCTTGGCTCAGAGAACAGAGCAGATGGTCAGGCAGCTTTCTGGCTTCTCTACGACTTGGAGTTTGTTCTTAAAAAAAAAATTTTAAAAACCCTGAAATAAATTGTTTTGCTGGTATAGACTGGATATTATTAAGTATAATCACTACACCAAATCAATGACTTGTTATAAACAAAGATACAGTTTGTTTTTTTAGGGTAGCTGGGAACAGATTAAAATTGCAGAAAATAAACCAAACAAACTATTAAGAATCTTCTATCAATTGTCAGTAGGAACTGTAAGCAAGTAGCAACATAAGGATTTGTAAGTGAGCTTTAAATAGACAGTAATCTTTAATCATTCATGCTCTTAAATAAAATTCCAGTGACTTCAGCACGGAGCTTTAAGCAACAATGGATTGGATTTACTAAGTAGTACGACACAGAACTTAAAGAGAGTATTTTGTTTATGCTTTGCTCTTATAGAAGAAAGCTTGTCATTACAATAATGCGTGGGGGAAGGAGAAGGGGTGGCACCTTGTGAGCAGAATGAGTGAGTCAGCTGATGGTGACGTGGACTCGTCAGCCAGCATCCTGACGAAACAACATTTTTATTGCTCTTTCTCAGAGCAGTAATGCAAACCCCAAGTGTGCAAAGTGTCCTCTCACCTGATCGTCGTACCCTTCTATCTTCACCGGAGTGAACTGATCCATGTTGTACTGTGCAAATGCACTGTTGAGGACCAAGAGAACAGGAACTTTAGCTGTACATGCACATTTATTTTGACCCAAGAATAAGTACGATGTGTGATTATATTACAGTAAACATCAACTTAACTGGGCAAATAATACACACAAGCACTATTAGGGATTTTTCAATACCTTTTACTGTAGATAGCTATAAACCCCAGGTCTAAAAGCAGGTTTGTTTAGTGATGACCAGGAAAATACCGAGTTCAAAAGTAGAACAGCAGGTAGCCTGGGGAAATGTGAGCAAGCCAAGGCACAACAGGAACACCCCAGCAACAATTTAGACAGCAGCAAGGTAAACAAACAAATAGACAAATATTAACAACAATTTTCTTATGTAAAGACTTGCTGACTGACATGTCACCTAGCTTGAAATAAACCTTAGCATCAAAAACCTTGTACATGTAATCTTTAACCACCTTCTGAAGAAGCTGTGGAAGTAAACAACAAATTTTGAAAACTTTTTATTGAGGGTAATTCTTTTTCTAATCTTGGGCTGTGGATTAATCAGTATTTTAGGCTTCACTTTGTAAAACAGATGATTCAACATGATCAGACATTGCTGCTGCTGCAGAGTAAACTTTTTGGCAGAGGGCCTTCCTGTCAGTTTTATACAGCACAAATTCCAATTTAGGGCTTTTAAAAAGAATCACCCACACCTTTCATTATATATTTTGTTAGGTGGGGTAAGGAGTTACAGAAGATTGCTCTGAGTACAGCAAATGGTTTTCTTTGTCACAGAATGATGGGTATAAGAAAACAGAACCTGACTTGTGTTTGAAGTCTTAGTACTTACTGTGCTGCTCCTTCCCTGAGAAGATTGTCATTGTTGAGCAATAACCGGACATCTGGAGAAGAAAGGGTCCAGGTGTGTTACTGCATTTTTTGATCAAATGTTTCTATTTATGCACTTTGTTTTCAAGTGTACAAATGCAAACATTAAAATGATTAAATAATTTCATTAAGCAGAGGTAGTCCAGAAGGACTGCATGCTTTCCCTAGTCACTAATCCTAAAAGCAGTATGGAGTGACACAGTCTTAGATTTTTATAATAGATGAAATGTGAAGAAAACACCACAGAACATTTTTTCCTTAATTGCTCACCATTGAATACTTCATTGAACTCTCCAGGGGGTGCATGAGTGATGAACTTTGCAGCTATACGCACCTACAATGAAGCAGAAAAGTAATTAAAGACAAAAGATAAGTTACTGAGTTCATACATACTGAAGCAATTCACCAACAAAACCAACTCTGAAGTGACAAAGTGGCAGATTTAGGCAGAAATCCAGGCATGCACTGTCAAGACAGAAATAGTCTTGTAAGACTGTTCAAAGCAAGGCTGGACAGGGCTTGGAGCAGCAGGGTCTAGTGGCAGGTGTCCCTGCCCATGGCAGGGGGTGCAACTGGATGATCTCCAAGGTCCCTTTCAACCCAAACCATTCTGGGATTCTGTGAGGGCATGTGGGACTGTGATGATGAAGGCATCGATACCTGATAACATTTCAACTTCCAGAAACTGTGAATCTGGAAAAGAAGAACCCCATCTCTTTTTAAAAAGTGTAATAAAACTGCAACATGTTCTGAAATCCAATATACATGTCTTGCACTGTTAGAACTTAGGTGGTCCAGGTATTGATTCTCTTGGAATTAGTCAGAGTTTATGGTTTTCATTATCAAATCTTTTATGGCTTTTATAGGACCAAAGGTAATAGAAAGCTCTTGGAAGAAATGAAAGAGGAAATGTCACAAAATTAAACCTCTCCCTTAGACTAATAAAAACGCCCCATTTCCTCTGAGAAGCCCAGCTAACAGCGCTGACCAATGAGCCTCTCTGGTGTAACAAGACATTTATTGCAAGTGACTGCAGAATTGCTCATTACAATTCTGATTACTTTCTGCTTTTCATTTTGAGCAGCAAAACAAAGAATGGTGTATATATACCCAACTGCTTCACCTGAGCGATCACCAGAGCTGGAAATAACTTGATTCTCTCAACAGTCTTCCCTGTTTTTATTAGAAATTGTTTGTATTGTTTGTCACATAATTATTTAAAGCAAGCCACGAAAAGAAATAAACACTTTTCCAAACAACAGGTAATTGCCTTATTTCAACAGGATGAAGTAACAACTCTGCCTTAACTGGGCTGAGCTTCAGATAAAAATAGACTGTCCTCTAAATTAGCAATGATTTCAAAAAATAGATATACATTCTTTGTGCCTGAAGTAATTCAGCAATACAAAGAAAACATTAAAAAGACAGTATCTTGTGTAAAAGATACATAAAACCATTTCCTCTTAATCTTCTGGTTATAGGTTGGTTAAGTGTACAGCAGTTCTAAAAATGGAGCTTTTAAACTATTTGAAAACTTCCACTGTTTAAAGAGCTGTAATTAGGACAGATCGCTGCCACAATATTGTCAAATTTCCCTGTCAGAAATTTGTGCAGTGATGAAGAGAGCCTGGCAGTAGTTTAGAGAGACCCTGCTGCTGTGTATCCTCACTGGACTTTGCTCAGAGTCCACCCCAAAAGGCTGAAAGATGCCTGAAGGACACCATGTGCTTTTCTGAGCAAGCACAGCTGTGAGTGCAGCACAGAATATCACGGTGTGAAAGCTCTCCCAAGCACCCACCGCTAATGCCACGGTGCTTCTTGGTGGGAGGACAGCACTGCAATACACCCTGCAAATTAACTCCCCGCATCAAAAGATTCTCTTTTAAAAGGTGCTTCAACATATGGCAAAGAAAGGCCTCTAAAAAGCTGCAAAATTTAATATCTTCTAGCTTTATGCAATGATGTTGTGGCTGCAGAACATGAAACCCTTGCAAAAGGGGTCACTGTTTTAGTAGGCTGAACTTTAGATCAGTGGATTCTCCTAAGGAAATCCTCATGGGAAAAAGAAACAACAAACAAACAGAAAAAAAACCAAACAACCAAGTGTTACGTGAGAGATTTTTACAGTCTTCCACAAATTCTCTCACTTGGAAGGATGAACAAAATTAAGCCAACGCAGAAAGGCCTCAGCATTTCAGTCAGATGTTATTACAAACCCAGCAAAGGCTGCAAATGGAAAGTGTTCACTTGGATAATTATCCCTTGCCCTACCTCTCACAGATCAGTAAAATACAAAACACTTCAGTCAAACTGTTGAAATCAGGAGTGCAGGAAACAGACTGGGGAGTGATTAATTTGAAACGTCAACACTTGAATGGTTGTGGGGTTTCACAGCTCGTTTCTTGGAGGGCGGTGTCAGGATGCTACTGTGCAGAAATACCAAAACAGGACTTTCTGCAACCTGCCCCATTTCCTGGCCCCTGGGGCCATTTCAGGTGCCATTTCAGCTCTGCAGCATCTACTTCCTGCTTCTAAAATGGGGAAAGTGTCTGAGGGGAAGGGAAGTTGCTCAGCCGTTAGTTTAAACTGGCAAAACAGAAGCAGAATGAACTTGAGCAAAGCAGGGGAGATTTCAGAGGAACTCAGAAGAAAATCACAGAATCACAGACTGGTGGGGTTGGAAGGGACATTAAATCCCATCCCATTCCATCCCCTGCCATGGCAGGGACACCTCCCAGTGCCCCAGGCTGCTCCTGCCCCAATGTCCAGCCTGGCCTTGGGCACTGCCAGGGATCCAGGGGCGGCCACAGCTGCTCTGGGCACCCTGTGCCAGGGCCTGCCCACCCTCACAAGGAAGAATCCCTTCCCAATATCCAATCTATCCCTGCCCTCTGGCAGTGGGAGCCATTCCCTGTGTCCTGTCACTCCAGGCCCTCGTCCCAAGTCCCTCCCCAGCTCTCCTGGAGCCCCTTCAGGGGCTGGAAGGGGATCTAAGGTCCCCCTGGAGCCTTCTCTTCTTTGGACTGGGCACCCCCAGCTCTTCCAGCCTCTCTGTGAAATGAACCTCTCACCAAAAATACACCCACAGAGAATAAGGGAGTGAAGCTTGGAGGATGGAATGAATTAATTTTGTTGCTTAATTCATTTTGGGGTTTTTGCTTTACTTTAAAGTACCGGTAAACCCAGACTTAAAAAATTAACATATATAAATTTTTACACTCATCTGAATAATCACAAAATGGATACTACAGTAAATATTTGCTGCATGTTTCTCTTTCAGATCCTCCCTTAAGGTTATCCTTCTGTGCCTGTGTGAAGCATGGAGTTAGTTGAAATTGAATGTTCTAAAGGCCGTATCAGTTCTGCTCCGGAATACTTATTTCAAACAACATCACCTAAAATACTGCCTAATGGATGAACTGCACCTCTAATGCTCTGCTCATTGCACAAATGACATCACTGGAATGAAGCTGAAATTGCGCTTTAAGGGAAAAATGAAAGCAACCCCTGGACTTGTAGGATCCTTGAAGATCCAAGAGCGTGAACAACTCCTCCAGAATGTTAAGAAGCAAAGCAAGCACTAAGTGTAACACTTCTATGAGGTAAGGAAGAGTAACAGTGTATTTTTAATCTACTGTGTATAGACAACAGTGTATAACCTGGCAGAAAACTTGCCGGCTGTAACTTTCCCACATTCCTACGCAAGCCGAACAAACTGCTCATCTCCCCCCTTCCTAAAATAATTATGGCTCTCTTTGCTCCCACTCAGTCCTTTCCATGCAGTATTATTTATAGGACCTACATCAAAGTTCCTGTCAGCAGCTGGGGTGAGCAGAAAACGCGACGACACGCTCAGAGGGTGGGTTTAGGAAGTGGTTACCAAACACCTTACAGACACGCTGGTTGCTTTGCTGATTTGGGAAAAGCAGCGCAGAAAATACATTTTCACAAAATCATTTCGGTTGGGAAAGACTCTAAAGATCACCAAGTGATCCAGCCGTGACTGACTCCCACCTTGTCAAGAAGACCAGAGCACTGGGTGCCACGTCCAGTCCTTCCCTGACCATCACCAGGGATGGGGACTCCACCACCCCCCCGGGCAGCCCCTTACAACGCCTAATCGCCCTTTCTGTTAAGAAACTCCTCCCAATGGTCAACCGAAACCTCCCCTGGTTTACGTTGAGACTATTGCATGCACAACGACGAGCCGAGA
The DNA here is from genome assembly GCA_013397315.1 of Donacobius atricapilla. Classification (NCBI taxonomy): domain Eukaryota; kingdom Metazoa; phylum Chordata; class Aves; order Passeriformes; family Mimidae; genus Donacobius; species Donacobius atricapilla. Next base: position 178,780 of record WBMY01001266.1, read on the forward strand.
TGCCTCAGCTGCACCGAGGAAACAGGGAGGCAACGCGGAAACCGGGAGGCAACGCGGAAACCGGGAGGCAACGAGGAAACCGGGAGGCAACGAGGAAACCGGGAGGCAAAGCGCTGCGCTGGTACGGAACGGCCGGTCCTTCAGCCGGGCGGCGGCGGCCCGGTGGTCTCGGGGGCCCGCCCACCCCGAGGCACCCGCAGGCCGGCACACCGGCACCAGACGAGCTTGCTCGCCGCTCCCCACCCACGGCCTTCCCGGGGGCCGGGGCACACGCCCACAGCGGAGGGGTGGCCACCCCATTCCTTTACCTTCTCCTCATCCGACACCCGCTCCTCCAGGTCCGCCATCTTGGCTGCTGTGTGCCCGGCCCCGCTCGGTGCACGCCGGGAGCGCCAGGCGGCGGGCCGGAAGCGCTGGTGGCACCATCTTAGCTGCGGGCGGATGCCGCACCGCCGCCATCATAGAAATCGGTGGGTTGTCGCCGTCCCGGCTGACAGAGCCACCGTCTCCTAGAGCCGTCGGGGCTCCCGGTCATCGTGTGGGATATGCTCGGGCGGAGCAGCGGTGATGGACTCGACGAACAGGCTGCCCACGCTAGAGGAGCTCCGCCCTGGTCGTCCCGGCCCTGTCCCGGCGTTCCCCTTGGGCTGAGGCGGGCGGGAGCAGAAGGCCGGAAGCGCGACCGCCGCCATCTTAGCTGTGGGCAGACGCCGTGATGCCACCATCATAGGAACGAGCCGGTCTTTCGCTACCGCGAACACGGCGGTGGCGGACCTGCCGCGTCCCGGAGCCTCCGGGGATCGCGGCTGTGGTGTGGGGGACGATCGGTCCGCGCTTCGCCCTGGAGCAGCGGTGATGGGGCCCCTGAGCGGGCCGTCCGCGCTGGCGGAGCCCCGCCCCGGTGGCCGTCCCGCCCCTGTCCCGGCGTGCCCCGCCGCGGGAATNGAATCCCGCGGGGCCGGGGCGGTGGTTGTCCCGCTGGGCTCGGTGCTGGCGAGCGGCTCCGCAGGGGCTGTCCAGGTCTGGGACCCTCCGTTCAGGAGGAACGTCGAGGGGCTGGAGTGTGTCCAGAGAAGGGAACGGAGCTGGGGAAGGTCTGGGGCACCGGGAGCGGCTGAGGGAGCCGGGAGGGCTCAGCCTGGAGGAAAGGAGGCTCAGGGTGCGCCTTCTGGCTCTTGACAAGAAGGGCTGGGTTAGGGTTAGGAAGGGACAGCCAGGGGGGATTAGGCTCCCAGGAAACAGGGACAGGACAAGAGGAAACGACTTCCAGCTGTGCCCGGGGAAGTTCAGGTTGGACATCGGGGGGAATTGGAAGAGTAGTCAGGCATTGGAATGGGCTTCGCAGGGAGGCGGTGGAGTCCCCACTCCTCGTGGTACCCAGGGAATAACTGAACGTGGCGCTCCGTGCTGTGGTCTTGACGAGGTGGGGATGGGTCACAGGTTGGACTCGATAAGGTCTTTCCCTGACGAATTGATGTTCCAATCCTGTGAGTCTGTCCCGGCGGTGCCTACGGGCTGGTCGTGCAGCCCAGCTTCGCGCAGTGATGCACCGAGCTCGTCCCCTAGCCCGGGGTTAGGGGCAGGGCTGGGGACGGCGCGGTCCTGGGGCAGCTGGAAGCAGCCAAGGCACTGGCCCGGTGCTGCTGCGCGCTCCCACCGGCGGGGCTGTCGGTCTGTCAGGCTGCAGCCCTGCCCTGGCCAGCACTGCCCCTGGCCAGCCTGCACCGCTGGCAGGTGACAAGGCTGATGTGCAGTTTGAGTCTGAACCGTGGTCAGAGCACCACTAGAGAACTGCATTCCCTGCACTGTGCTCTCAGTAGCAGCAGGGAGAGGTCTGTGGAAAGTGTGTGTTAGCACTGAATATAAATTTGCATCAGAACAGGATGATTTTGTCTTACAGTGAAATAATACATTAAATTGTTGTGGTCCACCAGCCACTGTTATAGGTGGAACCGGAAGATGCTTTGTCTAGAAATGTACAGTGATTTTTTTTTTTTT